>JAXCGZ010015300.1:97500-109051 GCA_037179515.1 Halocaridina rubra | reverse complement strand
CACACACACACACACACAAACACACACACACACACACACACACAAACACATACACACACGGTGTTGCCTTTGACACAATATCTATCTTCTGAAGCGTCTTAGCGATGTAGGCTTCACACCCGAATTCGTGTGTTCTATTGAATTGTTTTTTAAATACCGTTAAGTCATAGAACAATGACACTTGTACACCTGTACGTGTTCCAGCATCTGCACAGATGCACATGCGTGTATGTGTAAAAGAATGTAAACGTATCTATGCTCATAAAAATACTCTAATCATATGCATACATATGTATACGTTATATATAAATAGATCATCAGCACACTTGTCATATGAATCACTTGTATACTTACGTACATACATAAATACATACATACATGCATGTCTACACATACACACATTTATACACACATACACCTGTTCAGCACTTGCAAATATACATACAGCTGTTCAGCACATTTAAATATACATACATACGCCTGTTCAGCACATACATAATTCATATACTTTCAGTCAGTCATTACACTTACTATATGTATATTCATACATACGCACACATGTGCACACACTTCATATACACTTACAGTTGCAAACTATCCGCACACATACGCACTCATGTGCACACTCACTTCATATACATTCAGTTGCTAACTATGCGCGCGCTCTATTTAGCTATGTTTATACATACATACACACATACATACATACATACATACATACATACATACATACATACATACATACATACATACATACATACATACATACATACATACATAAATACGTACATACATACGCCTGTTCAGCACATACATATTTCATATAGACTTTTCAATATCAATTGCACTTACCATATGATATTCTTATTTAAGCACACACACATGCGCACACATGTGCACACACTTCACACACACTTACAGTTGCAAACTATGTGCATACCCACACATACGCACACATGTGCACAAACACTTCATATACACATTCAGTTGCAAACTATGCACTCACACACACATACACACACATTCACACACATACACATACGCACACCGCATCCACTTACACGCAAGTGCACACACAAATAAACTGTTCTTCTAAGAACTCGGTCAATTCGCACCACTTAAATGCAAGTAAGTGGAACTTATATCTGACCCAGGAAAAAAAAATCGTGTTTTTATTTATGTATTTGTTTGTTTGTCTCATTATTCACTTATTCGTTTTATTGTCTTTAATTTGGGTTTTATTTTGGAGGTATGCAAGAATTAGGCCTAGTAATGTACTTACATACCTACGTACGTACATACATACTTACATGCGTACATACATACATACATACATACAAACATACGTACATACATACATATATACGTACATACATACATACATACATACATACATACATACATACATACATACATACATACATACATACATACATACATACATACATACATACATACATACATACATACATACATACATACATACATACATACATACATACATACACGTAAAACTATCCAGTACACACGCACACACATACACACACACACACACACACACACACACACACACACACACACTTTGGGTGGGCTGAAACAAGAAGAAAAAAATAATTACAGTGTTGTTACAATCAAAGATTACTCACGGAGTGCCTACGTAATTCTGATTACATGCCTCTGACATTTGTAATCCTAGGCTCAAGAGGACAGCGTGACAGAGCTCTCTATGGCAGACTACTACTACTACTACGACTACAACGACTACGACTAATACGACTACTACTACTACAACAACTACGACTACGACTAATACGACTACTACTACTTCATCCACTACTCTTTCTCGATATACTCCGTTTTTTATTTCCTTGCCATCACCTTCTACCTTGCTATTTTGAATTGTCTTCCTTCTACCTTACCAGCTCTTCCTTTCTTCCTTCTTGCATTCCCTTCTATCTCCTTCTTCCTTCTTGCATTCCCTTCTATCTCCTTCTTCCTTCTTGCATTCCCTTCTGTCTCCTTCTTTATACCTTCTTGTCTTCTCCTGCCTACCTTTCTTCCTCCTTCCTACTTGATTTCTTCCCTGTCTCCTACTTCCTTCCTGCTTGATTTCTTCCCTGTCTCCTACTTCCTTCCTGCTTGATTTCTTCCCTGTCTCCTATTTCCTTCCTGCTTGATTTCTTCCCTGTCTCCTACTTCCTTCCTGCTTGATTTCTTCCCTATCTCCCTCATTCCTACTTGATTTCTTCCCTGTCTCCTACTTCCTTCCTGCTTGATTTCTTCCCTGTCTCTTTCTTCCTTCCATTCTCCCTTCTTTCCTTTCTATCCCAATCTTCTCTCTTCCCTTTTCTTCTTCTTCCTTCTTCATTACTTCTCTCTGTCTCTCCTTTCTTCTTCTATCTTTATCTTTTCCTACTTCTTTTCCCTTCCTCAGTGAGCTATCTTTCCCACGGAATTTTCATCCAACGGTGTCATGCTGTTTAATTGGGCGTTCAACAATGGACACACACACACACCAGGTTGTTTATGCTTAGAGGGCAGCAGCAGCAGCAGTAGTAGTTAGTAGTAGTAGTAGTAGTAGTAGTAGTAGTAGTAGTAGTAGTAGTAGTAGTAGTAATAATAATAATAATAATAATAATAATAATAATAATAATAATAATAATAATAATAATAATAATAATAATTAAATTATCTAAGAATATTATCTAAGAAGTTAATTCCCTAATGAAAAGTTACATAAAAGAGACAGATCTTTGTTTAAGAGAGAGAGAGAGAGAGAGAGAGAGAGAGAGAGAGAGAGAGAGAGAGAGAGAGAGAGAGAGAGAGAGGAGAGAGAGAGAGAGAGAGAAGCCCTTTAAATCAACTGATCTAAAACCTCAAAACCCACATCACTGATTATAATTAAGTACTAAATCCATATTAATATGTCAGTTGCTCTTAGTTATATAACTAACTGTGATTATTTTGGAGATGAGGGAGAGAATAATATCATAAGAAATACTTGAAGCATCAAAGCTCGCATATTCTCAGTACTTTGACTATTCTTTCAGCCTGTCCTTTTCCTATTGTGTATCTTTCCCCTATTTCTTCCTTGTCCTTAACCATTTACTTTTCTTCTTTATTTTTTCTTCCTACCCGGGCCTGATGAAGGCAATTCTTTTGCCTGTCCCGGCGTCACAGTCAAAAGAAAATGGGGTGGCCCTCGTAGCCGGGTGGTAGATCTCACGAATTTGCTTCGTTGGGTTGTTGGTTCGAGACCCGCCATGGCTTGAGGACATGATCTGATCCCGTTTTACGTCACAGAATCCCTTTTCTCTTAAGGGCTAGAACGGTGATTTTTCTCAATGGACTTTTGTTTTGGCAAGTGCGACCTTTACCCTGAGTGAATGCCCTTTCTAATCTCAGACCATAGCGGGTCTCGAACCCACGACCTGAGGAGCCAAAGTTACACAAATTACCACCCGGCCTTGGTCGCCACGTATATTCAGAAAGGGCATTCACTTACTAGAAAAAGGAGTCCATGACGTAAAACCGGATCATTATCATCATCATCATCATGTACCAAAAATATGATTACATCAAAATTCACATTATCTCAAGCAGTTGAAGGTCAAAATCACATTAAATACCTCAGTTGGTGTTCATTAATAGAGTCAATGTGTGATTAGAGACATTACAAATTCATTATTATCAAACTCACTATGAAAATCACATAAAAATACATCGAAACTCACATTCCTTGCCATCTATTCACCCTCAGAAGCACATAATTATGCATGAGATGGTGTTATCAAATGTACTTATATATCAGAAAGATTATCACTCATTCACAACACATAGAAAGCCTCAAAATTCCCTCAACATCACAAAATTCACTCTCAATACCACTCGAAATTTCGTCAATATCACAAAATTCACTCTCAATACCACTCGAAATTTCGTCAATATCACAAAATTCACTCTCAAAATCACATGAAATCCATTAGATGGTGTTAGGTAATATACAAAAGATGTGTTAGAAAAACAACCACTTAGCACAAAAGATTTAGAACCTCAATAATCCTTGTAATCTCAACCAGTTCACCCTCAGAATCACATAAATACACGTCAAAACCCACATAATATCAAAACAGTTCAAAGATTTTATCAGATGGTGTTAGAGGACGAAATGTGATAAAAAGATCTTTACCCATATTCAACATATGTGGAGCCTCAAAACCGTCTTAGGTCACTTTCAAACCAAAGTGGCACGTCGCACGTGGCATGCCACGTGGTACGCCATTTGAAAACGAACATCCGGAAATATATGAAACCTTTCAAACAGAAGTGGCGTAACATGTCCCATGTGCCACATGCGACTTGCGTCTTTCACACAAGTGGCATTGCATATGGGACGTGTTACGCCACTTCTGTGTGAAGGGTTTCATATATTTCCGGATGTTCGTTTTCAACTAGCGTGCCACGTGGCATGTCACGTGCGACGTGCCACTTTGGTGTGAAATCGGCATCTAATGCCAAATTACCCTCGAAATCACGTGAAAATCCATCAGATGGTTGTAATGATTCTTGCGACTGGTGTGGCAGTTTAGTTTAGGGCGTCATTATTGGGATGTTTGAAATGAGTCAGCAGTAAACAACTGTCTCTTCAGCGATTATAGGTCAAACTTTTCTTGGCTCTGAAGTGCCTTTGGCGTCGGCCTCTAACTTTTCCATGCTGTGAGGATCGATTTCCAGGCTCTCGTTTTTACATCACACATT
This sequence comes from Halocaridina rubra, assembly GCA_037179515.1. Taxonomy (NCBI): domain Eukaryota; kingdom Metazoa; phylum Arthropoda; class Malacostraca; order Decapoda; family Atyidae; genus Halocaridina; species Halocaridina rubra. The sequence continues at coordinate 104,293 of JAXCGZ010015300.1, read as the reverse complement.
GTTTATAGTTCTATATTTCGCTTTCCTTTTAATGACACTTTTTAAAATGTGTTTTTTTTTCTTTCTTTAACACGCGCACACGCACACACAGACATATACGCACACACATATACGCACACATTGCATATACGCACACACATGCACACACGTTTTTTTTTCAAACCTGCCTCTCTTAAATTCGTGTGGAGTATAGCTCTGTTTTTACATTTCTAATGATCTCAAAAACAACAACAGACGGAAAACAAGAGGAGGAAGAAGAAGAATTAAAATAATTTCAACAACTGTCTCTTTTTTTCCAAGTGCAATTCTGCCAACACTAAGCTTTAGTCTTGATTGTTAAGCCTGACCTAGAAGAGAAAGAAGAGGAAGAAGAAGAAGAAGAAAATAAAAATAAGCAAAGAAAAAGAAGACGAAGAAGAAGAAGAAGGTATAATGAACGGAAGAAGAAGAAGAAGAAGAAGAAGAAGAAGAAGAAGAAGAAGAAGAAGAAGAAGGTATAATGAACGGAAGAAGAAGAAGAAGAAGAAGAAGAAGAAGAAGAAGAAGAAGAAGAAGAAGAAGAAGATGGTGGCGATGATGATGATGAAGAAGGAAAAGAATGGGACGATGATGATGATAAAGAGGAAGAAGAAGAAGAAGAAGAAGAAGAAGAAGAAGAAGAAGAAGAAGAAGAAAGAAGAAGAAGAAGAAGAAGAAGAAGAAGAGGCCCGCCATATGACAACTTGTGACAGCCTAATGGCAAGTTTCGTGGGCCATTTTAGAAAGCAGTTGAGAACACATATCATTTAGCTTTTCATAACAGCCAAACAGTGATTGCTTCTGTTACACAAGGCATACGTATTTACAGCTGTTTGTCTGTGTTTGTATGCAAAGTACACATGTGTGTATGTATGTATGTTTGTACGTGTCTAAGTACATTTGTATGGAAACAGTGATTGCTTCTGTTACACAAGGCATACGTATGTACAGCTGTTCGTCTGTGTTTGTATGTAAAGTACACATGTGCGTATGTATGTTTGTACGTGTGTAAGTACATTTGTATGTAAATTTTAAGTACATATATATGCATGTTATATGTGTTTATGTATGCAAGAATGCATGTAGTTGTTGTTCTTGTTGTTGTTATTTGTTCCTGCAGCTGCCACGCCTGCTGTTCCTCAACTTACAGCAGCGAGACTTAGAAATAACAGAATGCCCTAAGATATTAAATAAGGCAGTAAAAATAACAACAATAATAATAACAACAATAATAATAACAGCTGCAAGGGGAAAGCAGACTTTAGCAGGAAAATTAAGGCTCTCTCTCTCTCTCTCTCTCTCCCTCTCTCTCTCTCTCTCTCTCTCTCTCTCTCTCTCTCTCTCTCTCTCTCTCTCTCTCTCTCTCTCTCTCTCTCTCTCTCTCTCTCTCTCTCTCTCTTTCCGCGTCTTCTATAGAAAGCAAAACAATAGTCAAAATATTGTTTCTCTTAAATCTAGTTGGCTATTGGCTACTAGTGATGTAATAGTAACAACAGCAGTAATAATAATAATAATAATAAATAATAATAATAATAATAATAATAATAATAATAATAATAATAATAATAATAATAATAATAATAATAATAATAACTTTACACATCCTTTGATATCAATACAACAAGATAGCACAAAATTAACAATTCATCTGGTATATGTTGATAGTGTATAACAATATCATTATCATCATTATCATCATCATCCTGGTCATTATATTACATTGGTCATTTACATCATCATGATCTACATCATGCCCAATGTTCTCCATTAGTCTAACCTTCATCTTTTATAATGTTTATCATTATTACCACCATAATCATTATCATCATTATTATCCTAATTATTACATTATCTCTAACACTTCCATCATCTGTGCCATTCACCATTCACCGATAGTCTTTTTACCTTCATTATTGGCGTAACCTTTGAGGCGAGAATAGCCAGTACTTGGTACAGATTTACCAAGAAATTCTGTCCAACTTCCTTTCCATGTGGTCAAATCAACCCCCCCCCCCTTCTCTCCCTAGATGAAATAACAACCCCCATTTCCTCACTACCCCCTCATCCTGTAATCAAGAAAGAACTTGCAGGTCTCTTCCTCCTCCTCCCCTTTTGTGTCCGTTTACGAATTCCCCCTGCTCTTCCTGGTCTAACAGACCCTCTTTTAAGTTGGTGCTTTTGTCTATCGTTTTGTTTCCCTGTTAATCCCCTTTCGAATGGGGGTAGTCACAGACAGGTTTGAGCTGGGGAATTAGGGATGGATGCTCTTCTTAATGCCCAGCGTTGGTTCGAACATGGATTTGTCGTTTCCCTAGTCGAGTACACCAACCACTGCGCTACCGCATTCCCCAAGAGACACTTTTTAAAGATGCAATCAATATTCCTCCTTTCTCCCCCACCCCCACCCCTTATCCAGGGAGGACTTGTAGTTTCCTCTGCCCCTTCCTCTTCCTCCTCCTCCTCCTTCCCCCCCTTTATGTCTATTTTGGGATTCCCCCTCCCCCTCCCGGTCTAAAGGACCCCTCTGGAAAAAGTAGACTTAGTCTATAGTTTCCCAAACTTCTAATCCAGGGAGGATTTCCAGTGTCTTTCCCCTTCTCCCTCAACCCCCCCTTAGTGTCCACATTAAGATTCCCCTCTCCCCCTCCCTCCTTCTCCCCCTTACGTCCAATTACAGATTTCCCTCTTCCCCTTCCTGGTCTAAAAGACCCCACTGGAAGAAGTAGACCAATGTGTGGTGACGGAGGAATGTTCCAGCGACCATATCTTTTTTCCAGCAAAAAAGTCTGGAACCTGTTTTGACGTCTTGATTGCTTTCGGTTTATGAGATTATTTCTTCTGTGTTATCTCTGTGTTTTTATTTTTATTTGAAGTATTAGCTCTCTTACACCCCAATATTTTTTTGGGGGGGTATTTTTTTTGGGGGGGGGTTCGTGCTAAAAATACTATGGATTTTTATTTATGAAAAAGTTTGAACTCGTTTTGATGCCCTGATTGTTTTCGGTTTAATTGATAATTTCGTGTGTGTGTGTATGTGTGTGTGTGTGTGTGTGTGTGTGTGTGTGTGTGTGAGAGAGAGAGAGAGAGAGAGAGAGAGAGAGAGAGAGAGAGAGAGAGAGAGAGAGAGAGAGAGAGAGAGAGAGAGAGAGAGAGAGAGTTTGTATGCCATTTGTACATGGTTTTAATTGATCTCAGTATCTTGGATTTAATTGTTTTTGTTTCAAAATATGTTTAATGGACCAGAAATTTAGTAATCCAAGTGTCGTTCTCACGTAAAATATTTTATTTTTTCCAGAAACTACAAACTTTTTACTGATATCTGTGACTGCTATTTTATGATAAAATTTTTGATTGCAATACATATATATATATATATATATATATATATATATATATATATATATATATATATATATATAATATATATATATATATATATATATATATATATATATATATATATATATATATATATATATATATATATATATATATATATATATATATATATATATATGTATATATATATATATATATATATATATATATATATATATATATATATATATATATATATATATATAAAATTTTAGTTTTCTTAATTATTGAATGAAATACAGAGCTTTCATATATTTTAGTAACTCAGTTATGCAATGATCCGTGTTCTGTTACTCAGGACACACACACACACACACACACACACACGTGTTTTTGTGTGGGACCGTGGTAACGCAGTTGTTAGGGTACTCAACTCGGGAAATGACAAATCCATTATCGACCCACTGCGGGGCGTTAGGGAGGGCATCCAACCTTAATTCCCCAGCTCCAACTTTTCTGGGTCCACCCTCATGTATTAATAGTGATACATAAAGCCCAACGTGGAGAGTTAGGAAGGGCATCCAGCCTTAATTTCCCAGTTCCAGCCTGGCTGTGTCCACCCCCATTCCAGTAGGGAATAACAGTAACACATAAAACAGCAAAAAGAAAAATCAGATTATACTCTCTTGTGTATACGTGTGTATACACATACACAAAAGTATATACGCACGCTATCATCCACGAAAAACTTTTATAAACATCAGGGGAAATCGAACTCGCGTCGTAAGTTACAAATCCATCCCGACCTAACGGTGTCAATATACATCCCCTGAATTATGAATATATGAAAGAGTTGATTCATTTGGTTCTTAAAACCTTCAAATAAGACAATGAATTCATTTTTTTTTTTTTTAAGGTCACAGGAAACTTCGTCGCCATTTCACCGAAAATTACACCATGAAAATACGAGAAGTGGGTAACAATTGAGAGCATTTGGGAATGCAACTCAATTCATATAAATTTTTTATGGTAGTTATGGGATTACCTCACCACCTCTTCCATTTTCCTCATAACCCATTCATTCATTCTCATTTTTTCCCTCATAATCCACTTGATCTTCCATTTTCCTCATATTTCGTCCATTCCTCTTTATTTCTCCATTTTCCTCATTTTTCATCCATTCCTCTTTATTCCTCCATTTTCCTCAACTTTCATCCATTCCTCTTTATTCCTCCATTTTCCTCATATTGCATCCATTCCTCTTTATTCCTCCATTTTCCTCAACTTTCATCCATTCCTCTTTATTCCTCCATTTTCCTCAACTTTCATCCATTCCTCTTTATTTCTCCATTTTCCTCAACTTTCATCCATTCCTCTTTATTCTTCCATTTTCCTCATATTTCATCCATTCCTCTTTATTCTTCCATTTTCCTCATATTTCATCCATTCCTCTTTATTCCTCCATTTTCCTCATATTGCATCCATTCCTCTTTATTCCTCCATTTTCCTCAACTTTCATCCATTCCTCTTTATTCCTCCACTTTCCTCATTTTTCATCCATTCCTCTTTATTCTTCCATTTTCCTCATTTTTCATCCATTCCTCTTTATTTCTCCATTTTCCTCATATTGCATCCATTCCTCTTTATTCCTCCATTTTCCTCATATTGCATCCATTCCTCTTTATTCCTCCATTTTCCTCAACGTTCATCCATTCCTCTTTATTCCTCCACTTTCCTCATTTTTCATCCATTCCTCTTTATTCTTCCATTTTCCTCATATTTCATCCATTCCTCTTTATTCTTCCATTTTCCTCATATTTCATCCATTCCTCTTTATTCTTCCATTTTCCTCATATTTCATCCATTCCTCTTTATTCTTCCATTTTCCTCATATTTCATCCATTCCTCTTTATTCTTCCATTTTCCTCAACTTTCATCCATTCCTCTTTATTCTTCCATTTTCCTCATATTTCATCCATTCCTCTTTATTCCTCCATTTTCCTCATATTTCATCCATTCCTCTTTATTCCTCCATTTTCCTCATATTTCATCTATTCCTTTCTATTCCTCCATTTTCCTCATAACCTATCTTCTCCTCCTCCTTATTTTTTCCCTCATATCTCGCCCATATCTTCTCCCTCCTTCTTTTTCCTCATTACCTATCCATTCTTCCTCATTCCTCATTTTTCCTCGTAACCTACCCATTCCTCATCATTATTCCTTTTTCCTCATAACCCAGTCATTCATCCTCATTCCTCCTATTTCCTCATAACCCATTCAAGCTTCCTCAGTCTTCCTCAGTCCTCTTATCGCACCATTTTTTTTTCTCACTCTTTTCTCATAACCCAATAACACATTCTTTTTCCTCTTCTTTCCTCACAACTCATTCATTCTTTTTCACTTCTCCTAATCCCTTTTATTCCCTCATAACCTATTTTTGTTCATTCTTTCATTTTCCTCATAACTTATCCATTCCTCTTTACTCTTATTAACTCAACCATTCCTCCTCTTCCCTCATAACCCACCCATTCCTCATTCCTCATTTCTCTTTATTCACCCATTCCTCCTTATTTTCTCATTACTCATCCATTCCTCATTAATCTCTCTCTTCCTCATAACTCTCATTCCTCTTCATTCCTCCTTTTACATCATGTCACCCATTCCTCGTCATTCATCTTAACCCATCCATTCACTCCTTGCAACCCACCCATTCTTCCTCATCCCATCTTTTTCTCTCATAACCCACCCATTCTTCCTCATTCCTCCTATTCCCTCATAACACATCCACTTCTCATTTCTTTTTTCCTCATAACTCATCCATTCCTTCCATTCTCATTTTTTCCTCATAACCCACCTATTCCTCCTCATTCCTCCTTTTTTCTTCATTTCCTCATAACTTCCCCATTCTCCCCCTTCATTCCTACTCATCCCAACCATCTTGCTCAGTTCCTTTTGCCTCCTTTCCCCATTACACCTCAAGCAACTTCCGAAGGATTCTCTCTCTCTCTCTCTCTCTCTCTCTCCTCTCTCTCTCTCTCTCTCTCTCTCTCTCTCTCTCTCTCCTCTCTCTCTCTCTCTCTCTCTCTCTCTCTCTCCCCTTCAACAAGCGTATGACCTACAAATATTATTAAACACTGTTATTGTTAAGTTGAAACATTTGCTCTTTTTTTTTCATATTTATTTAATGTTATTAGTGTTGTTAAAATGGCTTTCTTTTATTTTGATAACAATACATTAACCCTATTGTCTTTTTAAATGTATTTATTTGAGATATTTTGGTAGACAGAGGCAATATTGATGGATCCGATATATATATGTATATTATATCTATAATATATAATATATATATTATTAGCTATATATATATATATTATATATATATATATATATAATATTAGAGAGAGAGAGAGAGAGAGAGAGAGAGAGAGAGAGAGAGAGAGAGAGAGAGAGAGAGAGA
>JAXCGZ010015300.1:85000-87500 GCA_037179515.1 Halocaridina rubra | reverse complement strand
CTTCCATCGTGCTATTGCTCACTGACAGGTATCCATATATCCGAACGGAACCAGATTTTTTACTTGATAAAATATGCGAAAACTTACCCCAATATCATTTTAGGGAACATATGCTAATGGCCTCTAGATCTCTTCAGCCCTTGGAAACTCACTAGATTTAATGAGTTCACCTGGCCCGAAGCCATGAACTCTGGAACTAGAATAGGCAAGCGCGTTGTCTGTCCTGTTGCTCTTCCTGGCTGAAGAGGGAAAAAAAAGTGCTGATTTGATTTTTTTATTTATTTGTGCATTTGACTAATGTCTAGAAACCCAGAACTACAAATGAAAGTTCCCTGAGTAAATAACTTGAGTATTCCAATATGTTGAACTATTGTATGTAAGTAACGTAAATATTATGATACCTTGAACTGCAAAATACAGTCTCCTGTGTAAAGAATCCGAGTATTACGAAATCCTGAACTGCAGAATAGAATGCATGCTGTAAATAAAGTCAATAATTTATTTTTTTTCCTCAGTAGCAAGAGAAATAACATCCGTTCTGCGTAAACATTTCAAATATTAGGAATTGTTGAACTGCAATGCTAGTAGTAGTAAAGTTGGGTGGGATATGCCTTTTGCAACGGCTCCCAATGCGGCAGTACCTTTTCGAATGCGAGTCTTCCGAATTATTGAACTGCTGCACTAAGTGTTCTTCTTCTTCTTCTTCTTCTTCTTCTTCTTCTTCTTCTTCTTCTTCTTCTTCTGCAAAAGCTCTTCCTATTTTTATATAGGGTCACTGTATCTCATCAGCCTCAAGGTGGCTAGTGTTTGTTTGTTTGGTTTGTTTTTATTAAAATTACATAAAATTATCCGTTTATCGAGGTATTACACCAACACCCAATTGATTTGTCTTACTCCTCCAGTGGCTGACATGTAAATATCTGTAAAAATTACCCTAAAATGTGTATTTTAAATCCCGGAATGAGGTATCAGAAAATAATATTTGGAGAGAGAGAGAGAGAGAGAGAAGAGAGAGAGAGAGAGAGAGAGAGAGAGAGGAGAGAGAGAGAGAGAGAGAGAGAGAGAGAGAGAGAGAGAGAGAGACTAATTATAATATTACATTTGTTTAAACAATCTATATTCTTCCACTCTACAGCCTTCCAATGAAATTAAACATAGAAAAGATTCTCTCTCTCTCTCTCTCTCTCTCTCTCTCTCTCTCTCTCTCTTCTCTCTCTCTCTCTCTCTCTCTCTAACTTCTTCTTCTAATGGAATAGGATAGGGGGGAAAATTTACTTAACAGTTACTCCAAACATTTAATCGAAGAAAAGGAAGACCTCCAACAGTACTGAACGCGTACGGAATTCGTCTGTGCTGTAAGAAAAAACGAAAAGAACTCGCCTGGATTTAAAGCGTTTTGATATGTTAAAACGTGCTGTTCGTGCGTTTTCTAATGTGTGTATGTGTGCGTTTTCTAATGTGTGTGTATGTACATCCACAGAACAAACAGCCCTTTTATGTGAATACAGAAAATCTACCGTAATTAAATATAGAGAGCTTTGTAAGACTTCCATATTATGTGTGAAAAGCGTTCAGATTTCCTCTCTCTCTCTCTCTCTCTCTCTCTCTCTCTCTCTCTCTCTCTCTCTCTCTCTCTCTTCTCTCTCTCTCTCTCTCTCTCTCTCTCTCTCTCTCCAATCACAAATTTTTCTTAACAGTAGTTTTTTATATTTTAGTTTAAATATGGCAAAGCTGTAAAACAATTATAAATAATATAATAATAATAATAATAATAATAATAATAATAATAATAATAATAATAATAATAATAATAACAATAATAATAATAATGATGATAATAATAATGTTTACTCTGCAATATTTATTATAACTGCAGTTCAATTCATACAAAACTTTTGTGTATTAACAGCAGAGAGAGAGAGAGAGAGAGAGAGAGAGAGAGAGAGAGAGAGAGAGAGAGAGAGAGAGAGAGAGAGAGAGAAGAGAGAGAGAGAGAGAGAGAGAGAGCTATTCCAAATTATCTTTGGAATGTATTCATTTTTGCCTGAAGGCACAGACCGTACTTAGTAATCGCCTCTTTACCTATACGGTTATGTTACTCATGTAGAGAGAGAGAGAGAGAGAGAGAGAGAGAGAGAGAAGAGAGGAGAGAGAGAGAGAGAGAGAGAGAGAGAGAGAGAGAGAGAGAGAGAGAGATATGATGTGTTCTTATCATGTATACGTGAGACATTTTGAATAAGCTCTGATTTGTAATAATGATAATGGTAATAATAATAATGATAATAATAAATAATAATAATATTAATAATAATAATAATTATTAATAATAATAATAATAATAATAATAATAATAATAATGAAAATAATAATAATGAAAATAATAATAATAATAATAATAATAATAATAATAAAAATAATAATAATAATAATAATAATAATAATAATAATAATAATAATAATAATAATAATCTTATTATGACAATTTTATAAGTCATTTATA
>JAXCGZ010015300.1:0-80000 GCA_037179515.1 Halocaridina rubra | reverse complement strand
AAATTTTCACTCAACGATCGCAATTTTCCGTAATTGTTCGATCACTTTATTCGTATAATTGTCTCTGATTCTTAAATATATGGTTATTTTCCCCATAATTCGTAAAGTATTTCCAAAATCTATAATTTTTCAAAAATGAAATTCTCAGCTCTCAAGACAGGCAATGTGTAACCCGGAGCAGAATTTCAGACCGACCTAAGCTATTCTTTTTCCTTCTTATTTCTTTATTTTAAGGCATTGCTTCGCTTTTATTATTTTATTATTTATGCTAGGGCCAGACCCGAGATCGAGTGTTTGCGGTTTTCGTATTTTTACTGTGTGTGTGTGTATATATATATATATATATATATATATATATATATATATATATATATATATATATATATATATATATATATATATATATATATATATATATATATATATATATATATATATGCAAACTGCTCTCTCTCTCTCTCTCTCTCTCTCTCTCTCTCTCTCTCTCTCTCTCTCTCTCTCTCTCTCTCTCTCTCTCTCTCTCTCTCTCTCTCTCTCTCTCTCTCTCTAAATTCTATTTATTACTTAGCTGCTGTAACAGCACTGATAATATCAGATACTGCAACGGCTCTTAATAATAATGATAATAATAATAATAATAATAATAATAATAATAATAATAATAATAATAATAATAATAATAATAATAATAATAATAATAATGATAATTGTTGTAGTAGTAGTAATAGTAGTAGTAATAATTGCACTTTTTCTGTTTGTAGTAGCAACCTACACTAATAATAATAATAATAATAATAATAATAATAATAATAATAATAATAATAATAATAATAATAATAATAATATAATAATCATGATGATGATGATGATGATAATGAGCTATAAACAGTGATAATTTTATTAAGGAAACCGAAAAAATACCTATGAATTATAACAATAAACTAGATAATTTCAGGATAAAAGATATATTTATGAGTGTGACACCGGAACGGGCAAAGAAAATTGCCCTCATGGGGGCCGGACAGCAAGAAAGCATGAGAAGGAAAAAAACAGTGGCTTAAGGACAAGGCAGAAATAAGAGAATGATAAATAATAAGAAAAGTACAGGCTGTAAGAATCGTCAAAGAAATTAAAACCTAGAAACATGCCAGACTTTGACGCTGAGATCACGATAGATGAATTTTTGAAGAGTCTGGAAGTGGATGTGACCCCACCAGGGAAGGAGGAATGCAACTCTCCAATTCATCAGAGCAGCGATAAATATAGTACCGATAGAAAAAGGAAATAGAGGATACCTTTCAGAGAAGAGAAAAAAGTCGAGACTGAAAGTAAGAGAAGGGTCATTTACAAGTGTTATGATTTGGATTCAAGCCTATCAAGGCGATAAGAATTAGAAGAAGCACCCCAGATAAGAGAGCAGTATTCTAATGAGAGACGAATAAGGCCTTTATAGTTTATTAATAGTTTGGAATAAGAAAAATTGATAACGAAAACGAAACAAATTTCTCTATTTTTTTTGGATGCAGTTTTGAAAATATAAATTGTGTTATTCCTCCAAGACAAGTTAGAGGCTATCTGAATACCCAATATGGTTATAATATTAAGAAGATGAATTTTGTAGTTTTCAAAGAGGAGGAGGAGGAGATAATGAAATAATCAGAAATTGAGTCTTGGAGGCATTAAAATTTACTAAATTTTGTGTGTCCCACTAAGATACTCATTGTAAATCGGAGGTGAGAGATATAGAAACAGTGATACGAGACTGATTTCGAGTAGCAGGCAGAGGAAATATGAAGGACAGGGTCATCGGTAAATCGGAAGTGAGAGATATAGAAACGGTGATATGAGACTGATTTCGAGTAGCAGGCAGAGGAAATATGAAGGACAGGATCATTGGTAAAGGCTTGGAGAAGAGAGGAAGATGGGTACTGGAGAAAATAATAGATGAAGAGAAGCAACAATGTAGATGAAAGAACAGAACCCTGTGCAACACCACTGGAAACCAGGAATATGATATATATATATATATATATATATATATATATATATATATATATATATATATATATATATATATATATATATATGTATATAGATATATAGATAGATAGATAGGTAGGTAGGTAGGTAGGTAGGTAGATAGATAGATAGATAGATAGATAGATAGATGAGAGAGAGAGAGAGAGAGAGAGAGAGAGAGAGAGAGAGAGAGAGAGAGAGAGAGAGAGAGAGAGAGAGAGAGAGAGAGAGAGAGAGAGAGAGAGAGAGAGAGAGAGAGAGAGAGAGAGAGAGAGAGAGAGAGAGAGAGAGAGAGAGAGATATTCCTTTATTCCACTAAAGATTAACAATGGGTATTCTTGAAATAAAAAGTTACGTTTAAATGTCACACGTACAATCCTTTATACTCAGAATATACACTTAGTATTTATCATTAATGTCGAAAGGGGGTTTAACTCTATTTTATTAAATATTTTTAAGCTGATAGTTTATTTATTTATGCATACAGCTAATTGATTTGTATATAATTTTTTTTTACTTCTCTTTTAAAGGAGGTGTTTTGAGGCATTTTTTTAATATAGTTAAGCATGGAATTCCGTAGCTTAACCCCCCCCCCCCCCGACACGTGGAGTCCTGTCCGCATGGACAATGGTAGTTCTTGGTGTCTTATTCGGAGGGCCTAAAGTAACCTGAATATTTGATTATTTAATTACAGTGAATTGATTAGGATTCTTTGACGTAATCACATATTGCTACCACCTTTTATGGGCCTGAGAGAGTTTCAGTCCATTAGTATATACTTTACTCAAAAAGTTCTACCACTAAGTTGCCCAATTGTCTTGTATCTCTGACTGTCACATCTCCTTATACCCTTTCTAGACATAACCACATGGGTAGGTTGCAGTTCATGATTTTGTACGTAAAAGTACAATTTAATTATGTATACCGTATCCACTCCATATCCTTAATATATGACGTATCTCTTTCATATATTTTTCCATTACCCACAATCACTTTGGCACCAAAATTCGAAAGTTTTTGACTTCTTTTTTTTATGTTTTGTTACATGATCTCCAAAGAACTGCACCATAGGCATAATTGCTAGAGAGAGAGAGAGAGAGAGAGAGAGAGAGAGAGAGAGAGAGGAGAGAGAGAGAGAGAGAGAGAGAGAGAGAGAGAGAGAGAGATTACAGAGTTCAATTTTATTGATTTTTATATATTTGCTTCGGAATATCCTCTGTCCTTTTATATTTATATTTTTATAGTTATAACGCTATGCAGCACAACAGTCACCAAAATGCTCTAAAATCTTCCAGATTAGCATAAAGTCGTCAAATATCATTTTAAAAAGTTATAAATAAGCTTAAAATTTACAAACAGTTCTATATAATTTAAATAATTACAAATAAATGAGTGGTGGCGTTATAAAGGCCTTTAAATGCCAGACACGTGCGTGGTGACACCGTTACAACAACAACAATGACGACTTGGTGAAGAGTTGGCGTCATCCCTTCGTTGTTAATGTAGCTTCAAGTTCTCAACATATTTTGGAAATATTTACTCGTCAGTCTAACTTTTCTTCTGTCATACAGACATTGGGTGAGTTTCTTAAGTCTGTGAATTCAATATCTAGACTTCAAAACCCGTAAAAACGGATTAATATGATAGGGAACGAGGTCTGTCCTCTATGACGAAGTGAAAAAGAATTTAAATAGAAGAGGTCCTGAAGAGGTTTTTATGTTTGTATGGCGGTGATTTCATATGTTATTGTGGTTTGTTATTAAATAACATATTAGTAAATTGTCCAATGGCTAAAATTTTTCATTTCATTCCTAATTAGGAAGAATATCGCATGAAACTTATCATAATATATGTTAACATGTTGTAGGGTAGGGGGCAGTCGAGACAAGGAATTTTTTCGCTCGCCGATTATCGCAAAATTTACGGTTGTATATTACCTTTTTCATAGTTAGGGAGGTTAAGAGTGAAGATTAAGAAACTAAAGATCATCAGGGAATTCACCACCAGGAAGAAAAGTTAATATTTAGAATAAGTTATTGACTATAGTTCCATTCACTGGCCTTGCGGAACACCTGCTGTAATTAATCATGGCGGATGAAGGAGGAAAATATGTAGTCACCGTGGCTCAAGCGGTAGCGTCCGCGACTCTGAGGCATCATGTCAGGGGTTCCCGCCCCTCACGGTCTGAGGTTAGCAAGGGCATGCACTCAGGGTCACGATTACATCTGCCAAAACAAGTCCTTCGCAAGAAGGCAACCGTCCTAGCCCTTGGTAGAAAAGGGAGTCCGTGACGTAAAACCGGAACTCATGGGAGACCTACAAGAGAAGCCTCTTAGCCTCCCATAATTGCGAATAGGTAAGCAGTATCAGGTAATATTAGGAATGAGTTGATAGTGGACATAACCTATAAGGAATGGTTGTCATGAAAGTTATTATATTAGGTTAAGTTAGTTCACCTGACTCAACTAGCGAGTTGATAATAAAAAGTAACGTTAATTTAATGTTTTTACAGTCGTTTAAGTAGTTACTGTAGATTTTTGGTAAATGTTTAATTTCACACCCCCAGTGAGTGAAATGAAATTACGAAATGCTAAGAAAGAAATCTTTTGCTTTTTTAAAAATACTAAGTCATTTATAAATTAATATCTTAGCTGGGAGTGAACTCAATTAACAAAAAATAACCTAATATAATAAATTTTATGGGATTCATCTTAACTTGGGATGCAATAATAAAAATTTACCTTGGAAAAATTTCTGTTATGTCATTTAGGTAATTTTTACTGTTACACCCCTGGGTAGATGGTTAGTGACATATATCTAAAATCACTATACCTTTTCAGTTTGGGATAAAATAAGCTAAGCTAAGCAAACATATCCCTACTAATATTTTAAAAAAAAAATTTAAACAAAAATCACAGGAACACCATAATATCAATTAACAACATTGGGGTTGTTACAATAATTACAGTATGTACTTTACTTGCTCAACCTCCTTCAGGAAAAAGCACATCAAATTATAGTATCTTAAGTCAGATTTGATCACGTTACTCAGATAACTTATTTCACGCCAGTTAAGTGAAGATCTGTACAGTAATTGAAATTTTTTTTATCCTGTTCTAGATATTTTTTCTGCATTTTGTATTTACATTTTCATTTGCTGGGGGTTGGAAAAGTAATTTTCGATGTTTCTATTATTGTTTATGATATCGATAAATTTTCCGGGATATGCAGTACCATTTATGTAAATTAAGGGAATATCTAAAATCACGTCTTATTTCCTAATATGGGTGAACTAAATTGACTAACCTAGACACACTTAAATTAATATTATTGCAAGCTAAAGAAAAGCGCATTAAAAAGCATTGGAAAGTCCAAATGTCAATTATCAGCTTCTTGGGTGTGTAAAAATAAACATTTGCCATACTGTCACCTCCCAAATTAGGAAAAAATCTCTTGCTATTTATCACAGTAAGTTAGGTTAAGCAACGTTGGCCTCATATATGAAACTTTTTTTATAATTCAAATTTTATTATTTCAGCAATATGGGATATTTTTTGTAGTAAATGTTTAGTTTTTCATTCCGAGTTAGAAGAAAATCTTATGGAATTTTTTATTTTATATTAGGCTAAGTTTGCTTGGTTAGTTATCTTAGATCTCCCCCCCCTAGTTAAAATAGGTTTATAATTGAACATTTTATTTTTATTGTGTTTAGATACTTCAGTGGTTTGTGTTTTCAATTTACTCGTTTAGAATGTTAAAGTAACATTTATCTCTTGAATATTGGTAAACGTAAAGTCATGAGATTCACGAGGAGTGTTAATGTTGGCAGATTGAATGTAGGAGTGAATGGGGAGTTTCTTGAAGAAGTTTAGAGTTTTAAGTATCTGGGGTCGCATGTATCAAGGAGTGGACGAGTAGATGTATAGGTAATTCACAGAGTGAAGGAGGCAAGTAAATGTCTAGGTGGGCTGAATAGTGTAATAAGAAATAGATATTTGGGAATGAATGCAAAGAGAAGGATATATGAAGGTGTGATTGTGCTGACAGCATTGTATGGAGCAGAGACTTGGAATACAAGAGAGGATGAAAGGAACAAGTTGAATGTAATGGAGATGAGGTGTTTGAGAGGTATGATTGGTGTATCTAGAATAGATAAAGAAATGAAGATGTCAGTCAGAGAACAGGTGTTGGAATGAAGCTGTCGGATGGGTTAGCTCAGAGAATGTTGAGATGGTTTGGACACATGGAAAGGATGAGTGATGAACGAATAGTGAAGAGTGTGTGGGGTGCAGAAGTGATTAGAGTTAGGTCAAGAGGAAGACCAAGAATGAGATGGATGGATGACGTGAAAAGAGCACTGAATGCACGTGGAATGTCAATGGAATAGGGAAGAGTGTGTGCAAGAGATAGGAATGAATGGAGGAAGACTGTGCATTTATGACACGTCCCAAAGGGATTTCTTGCACCTGCTAGCTCAGTGAACTGTAGTGGACAGGTGTGAGGGAAGTTGCCATGTGATGAAGCGGTGGTGGTAAACCAGTTGCAGCTGTCGGGCCTCATTGTAGAATATCCTTGCCCGCCTACCTTGTGAGTAACCTAAGCAGGGGGCAACCCTTTATCCCCAAGCAGCTGAGAGGAGTGGTTGAGGTATGTGTGGATCGTGGTGAATGCACGTTTCTTGGCTTGGCCACCCCCCTTACAAGGGGAAATGAGGCACGTGTATATGTATGTATCACTAGAAATCCTATATCACACTATGACATTGCTTTTATTGTATATTTTTTGAATATTAATATCCTTCTTTATACACATGCATAATATATAGTCTGTTTTTCCCATTCTAATTATTTCATTGATGTCATTTCAAGTTGTTTAGTTGCTAGAGAAAGAATCATTGTTAGAATTTTCAAATCAAATATCACCATGCAATTATATGTTTTATTTATTTGATGAACACCATATTCTTTTTAAGTATTCAGACATAATACTGTATGCTCTCTATCCTACCCATTTAAGTCGTAATAATTTTTAAGTACAATATGGTAACCGTGTTTTCCTTGACTGGAAGTTACGGATCCATGTTCGACTCCACCGTGGAACTCTAGGAAAGGCATCCAGCCTATATTCCCAAGTTCCAACCTGTCTGTGACCACCTCCATTTGAATGGGGAGTATTAGTTACATATAAAACAGCATAACAAAGATAATAATAATGTTTTCATACACTTTTTCGGATAGCAACTTCGGTTGTAATTTGGAGCAGCAATGGCAATGGTGCAACAAGGCAAGCAGCCTCAGGGTCGTGAGGCACTTCTCAAATCTTACAATAAGAGATTGAAGGATGATGTCAAATCTATCCTGGATAATTTTACAGGTGGGTCTGGATTTTTCTTTGTCAGAATTACACTGAGCAAATATATCCTGGATAATTTTACAGGTGGATCTGGATTTTTTGTCGGAATGACACCGAGCATATCTATCCTGGATAATTTTGCAGGTGGGTTGGGATTTTTTTCTGTCAAAATTACACTGAGGAAATCTATCCTGGATAATCTTACAGGTTGGTCAGGATTTGTTCTGTCCTGGATAATTTTACAGGTTAGTCAGGAAATTTATAGTCAGAATTTGTTTTATCCTGGATAATTTTACAGATTAGTCAGGAATTTTTAAAGTCAGAATTTGTTCTATCCTGGATATTTTTACAGATTAACCAGATTTTATTCTACCTTGGATATTTTACAGGTTATCAGGATTTTTTCATAATTACATATTGAGCTTTTATTTTTATTTTTTGAACCTTGAAGAAGTCTGTAATTTTTTTACTTCAGAATCCATGCAGTGTTATTCATCTTCAGTATTAAACTAGGGTAAAGTATTTTTTCCCTTGGGAGGGCAAGAATACCTCCTCCACGTCCCATGCATGCTGTAAAAGTCGACTTATTGGGACAGACTAAGGGGACTATGAATCCCCCCCATTGTATTTTGCTCCCACAGAGAGGCAAATTTTGCTTGACTCAGCCACCTCCTCATAAGGAGGAGGATGGCTTTTATACAGAGATAAAGAACTCTATTGTAGCCACTTAGGACATCAAATGTGCTTATAGTACAAAAACTCCCCTACTTACAAACATCCAAGTTACGAACATTCTCAGATAGGAACTTAAACCTACTCATGAAT
The DNA here is from genome assembly GCA_037179515.1 of Halocaridina rubra. Lineage (NCBI taxonomy): Eukaryota > Metazoa > Arthropoda > Malacostraca > Decapoda > Atyidae > Halocaridina > Halocaridina rubra. The sequence continues at coordinate 71,804 of JAXCGZ010015300.1, read as the reverse complement.
TAATGTATGTATTACTGTACTGTACTGTATTATTACAGTATTATTATTCTATTAAAATTCTTAAATACTGTATACATTTTGTTTTATGTAGTAGTCAAGAGTTTTTAGCCTAAGTACAGTACTGTACTGTATATGTATGTACTGTACAGTACTTTTTTTACATACACAATTTACAAACAATTATACTTACAAACGAATTTCTGGAACCTAACTTGTTCCTGAGTTGGGGTGTCTCTGTATTGTAATTTCAGTCTATTACTCTCGTCTCATATGCTAAATCTGCTAAGATGAAAAAACTTTTTTATCTGGTATTTAATCTGTTTTAACTCTTTGCCCTTCATTTTGAGTCATTTAACAGCCAAAGCAACAATAGTGTAGTTGCTATAATATTTTACCCAACACAGGGCATGAAGTAGGGCTTCCAACTTTAATCCACTTTATAGCTTTGCATCTACCCCCATTTGAATGGGGACTAATCGCTACTTGAAACATTGCTTTGTCCCCTTTATTGCCCTCATATTTTGACAATCTTCAATAAAAATGTTTATCAGGGAATGTTTAAGCTTTTAGATTCTTTGGTATCACTCCCCTTAATCTAATCAGTAGTTTAATCAAGTTATAGATTTCCATTAGTGAATGGTATCATGCAGTTAGTATTAGACTTTATCACCTTGTTGCTTGGCTGATAATAATAATAATCATCATCATCATCATTATCATCCAGAAGGGGAATAGAACTGTAGTGTGATTGCCTTTTCTAAACCCACTACAGTATTTATGTGGATGGAATATTGATCAAGTTAAATCAATAACTTTAAAACAAGGTTAAGGTGATTTACATTTTTCAGTGCTATTATAGTATGCAGTCTACATCACCCTCTGTAGTCCATTGAACCTTAACCTAACCAAACCAGATCAAATTAATTATCTGTAATCCATTGTACCCACACTTTAACGTAGCCTAACCAGGGAGGTAAGACTGCATACTTTTATAGTACCCTTTGTTTGTGTTGTTTCTGATGCTTCACTCTCAAAGCTTCAATGGTTTCAATTTTGCAATATCCTAGTTCTGGTTCTAGCCTTGTAGGAAACCAGCTGCAGCTGTTGGGTCTCACAGCAGAAGATTTTTGCTCATATGCCCTTAAGAGCTGAAATGAGTGTTCAAGGCATGTTTGGCTACTTAAGAATGTGTTGTTTAACTTGACCAAATCCATTTACATGGGGGTTTGCGGCCATTGTATATGTATATATTTTTGCATATACATGTGCATAAATATGTACATGTGTTACATGTAAAGTATACATGTTACACCACTTATATTTTGTTGCAGAGATCGTCAGACTTGGATTAGTGGAAGATGAGAGCCAAATTAACCGTATGACTCAGGTCGAAGAAATAAACTTCCAGATGCAAGTTCGATCAGCCAATATGGTAACTATTTTTTCCTTTTTTTGTAATGGTTTTATTTTGTTCTTGCATAGCTGTGTGTTGTTTTCTTTTTATTCTTCCCTTACATTATACACATTTTTCTCTTTTCTTTAAATCTTATACCATCACTGTTAATCCCCATTTGAATTGGGTAGACACAGATAGGTTGTAGCGAGGGAATTAAGGCTGGATGCCCCTTCCTAATACCCCGTGATGGGTTTATCACTTCCCAAGTCGAGCGCTCTAGTCACTGGGCTGCCACAGCCCCCAAGCATTATGCCATACCCCACTGGGTTTCTTATACCCTGACTATCCTTTTCCCTTTCATCAACTGTTGAGGGAGGGATTGCCAGTCCTTGGCACCTCTACCCCATTTAGTCCCATGTTACCAAACAGTCAGTAGGTGAATCACCATAATATTAATTTTATTAATCTTTACTTAAACTGCAAGAACTTAATGAGGAAAATACTAGGGTATATAAAATGCACTACAATATTTGCTTTCAGTAATGAATATCTAAAAATTTGAAATGATTTATCTCTTATCTTGTGTAGCATTACATGCCATTCTTATGTAGTGGTTAGAGTACTCAATATGGAAGAGTGACAAACCCCTGTTTGAACACATTGCAGGGTGTTAGGAAGGGTATTCAGCCTTAATTCTCCAGCTCCGACTTGTCCATGTCAACTCTCATGCAAATGGTGATCAGTAGTAACACATGAAATGGAAAAGAGCAACATATTTCGATTTAAGTATCGGTCTGAGATTGTACCCATATAGAAACTTCCAGTTGTCTTAATTTTCATTTTTAATCAAAATTGGTATTTTTGCCATATACTGCTATGCAAGTGGCCTTCAGTCTTTTCTAGCAGTTATTATCACTGCCTTACTCTATCCACTTCATTGCCATGCTTTTCAGGTCACAAATCCTTCTTTGCCACTCCATTCTCCTCCAAAGTTAGCAGTTCCTCAGAGTGCTCCTTTCTTCTCCGCTTCATTTCTTATGAACTCTCTTCATCAATCTCTCAGTCTTCTTTGCAGTGTATCATTATCCACTCATGTGTCTCACTCTATACTGTTTACCTGTTTCTAAAGTAAATTCTTGATTGTCGTAATGGGTTAGAGGAGCAATCGGCTGGCAATCCCCGACTCCCTGAATGTTAATTGACCCATAACAGCTAATAAAGGGGGCTTATCATGTACAGGTGAAAGCCTGTACCTCCTCGTTCACCGGGGACATCTCTTGTACTGACTTTTACAATACACAAGTAAGAGATATTTGAAATTCTTTCTTCATCACTATAAATTTCCCATTTAATCATTCCTCCTACCTGCCTGGATTGTGTATAGAGCTGGAATGACTGAAAATTTAGAAATTTTTTGTTTGCATAACACTTTACTGTATGCATCAGATTATAAAATTGCATGTATTGACCGAATTCCGATATAGTACTTACAATAATTTTCTCTTGTACGTATCTTATATTGAATGACTCAGTATTTTTTTCTTGTAGGCAAGAGCTGATATAAAACTGTATATTGTATTGAATGACTTACAATAATAATCTCTTGTAGGTAAGAGCAGCAGAATCACTTATGAAATTAGTTGCTGATGTAAAACAGTATCTCATATTGAACGACTTCCCATCAGTCAACGAAGCCATAACGAATAATTCCCAGCTTTTTAAAACGAAAAGTCAGGAAGCTGATCAGAAACTTATGGCATTAAGAGATGATATGGCCTTCGATTTATATGAACTGGAGGAGGAATTTTATGGCTCCATCTACAAGGAAAAATGAATCAACTTCCATTCATCCAGGTTTATTTGTTATTTTTAAGTTTTCCTTTGTTTCCTCTTAGTGTACCCGAGTTTTTTCTCAATTGTCCTTCTGTTTGTTATTTGAGGGTGTTTATTACGTCACTTTTTCCGGGATTCTAAAACTATAGTAAATCTTGTGTAGGAATATTATCGTACTGACTACTACAACAAGTATATTACCTCAGATTGTTTGCCGTTTTGTGTGTCATATTTAATCCTCATTATGAGGGTACACAGTCAAGTTGGAGCTAGAGATTACAGGCTGGATGTGCTTCCTAATGACCCCAAGGTGGGCTCAGACGGTTGCTTTGTCATTTTCCTCCCCTCACTTGATGCCACATCTTGCTTAATCCAGTAAGGTGCCCTCAACTGAAATAAGGAAGGTAGCTGGGCTTCATCTACCCCCTTGCATCTTTATGCCTTTTTATCGGTCATTTTACGGTAAGAAAGTAAGTCCAGGAGATTATTGTTGCTGAGCTTTCCATCCCTTAACCCTTTATATCACCCCTTACAACACACAGTCACTACAGGTATGAATTTTTTCCTCCTTTACCAAGAAAAAATCTAGGCAGAAGATCCTTGCCTACTTACCCTGTGGATGATCTATAAGATGGTTAGGGGGCTGGAAGCAGGCCTTTATCCCCATTGAGCTAAGAGGAGTGAATGAGGTATATCACCTTCTAGTAAATGTGTGCTTTGACTCGGCCACTCCCCTCTCAAGCCGGTTTGTGGCTTTTGTATATGTATGTATGTATATACCGGGATAATACATCAAATAATACACAAAAATTAAGTTATGGCAGTTGTTAACTTTGCTAATTCTAGAACTGTTTTTTAAATGAAGTCTGTAGCCTGTATGCCACAGAGGTTTATCAGAGATGAAATTAATAATAATGAACACCTTCAAATTCTGCTATATATTTTTTCTATAAGTGTCTGTCTTAATTCCCTTGTTCATATTTCTGATGCCTTTAGGATTCCATTATTTTTCAATGCTGAAGATTGCCCTCTAGCAAGGTTGATTCATGAGAGTACGTATTTGGCTGTCCAAGAAAGAATATATTCAAAGAAAATCTTTTTCTTAATGTTGTTCAGTCTCTCATGTCATAATTACAAGCACCAGCAGACCACAACTTTACCAAAGACAGAGCTCTCTTGATGCATTTTCAAGGTATAAAAGCACCTAGGCTTTTTAACATTTCATGTGGTCACTGCTAATACGAACATCAACATCTCTGAGTTTGTTTCTGGAGATATTTTGGTGTGTGCACAAGAGATTGATTAGGAGTCCAGACGCTCGGTATGTATAAGATTTTTTTGCAAATAGGTGTTGATCTTCAGAATAGGTATTCTTGTGAACAAGTTACAATACCACAAGTTCCAGAAGTTATACTTAATATTTATGCATATTAAATGCACGTCGGTATGTGTGACAGCGTGTGCTAGGTAATATTCCTTTGTGGTGTGTGTGTGTTCTGCCATTTAGTGGATGGAGTTAGTTTGTGGAGGCAGCAGCAAATTTCCTTGTGCCTTTCGTGACAGGATGGTCTTTGACCTTGAGGACATGGATTTCTTGGTGAAAGCATTCTGTAAGCATAGTAGCTGTGCAGCCAGTGATTGTTTTTATGGCTTTTTTTTTTTTTTTTTTTTTTTTTAATTCTGTAGGGTCTTGTAGTAAGTTTTAATGAGGTTAGAATTCCAAGCAGGGCCTTTATATTTCATCAATAAGCATAAATATTATTTGTATGCTCGTATAGTGGTTTCTTTGTTGTGTCCGAATGTTGTATGGTGTTGGCTTGTTTTTGATATTTGTAATGTTATGTTTTAATAACACTGATGTATCATAAGTAATACCAAAGAATTTTAGGTATGTGTGTGTGTTTTAGGGAGATGTATATGGTGAGTTGTGGAATGTGACAGTGCTTTTCTGTCCATTTTGTGAGTAGAGTAACTGTGGGTTTGGCTGGGATAAATTTTGAATATGTTTGTGGCGAACCATTCATGTTGTGATTAAATAAGATGTGTCAGCAACAGTGGATTCATAACACTGGAATGAATATCCATTAACACCAGTGCACATGCTACTCCCTCCTCCCTCACATGACACTACCACAAAATACAATCATTCAAAATAAACACTGGCAACAGACATAATCATAAAATACATACATAACCTCCAACATTTCCCACAGTAGTTAATAACTTTACCCAACAAACCATACATCAACACACAAGACATCATCCTTGTTAGTGTTTTCAACATCAACATGTCTGCCTGGTTTACTGACAACCCCAATACAGACAAGAGGGATGGTGATACAAAAACAAAACCTTCATCCTAAGTAACATTTATCAACACATATTCCCTACTAAGCTCACCTCCTACCATCATCTCCAGATCTCACCTTTTTTTCACAGTTCTTCGCTCCCACAACATCATGAATAGTGATCAAAAGCCTAGCATAGAACCAACTTCCCATCCTCATCACCAGGAAAACAAGTATCACCCCAGCTGGTTACAAACTTACACCATTTGCCAAAGAACCAAGTGGGAATCTTTCACAAATTAAACAACACCAAAACCATAAACAGTATACACCCATCACAAACATAAACGATGTTCTACACTCTTGACACAATTCAAAATGCAAGAGACAAAATCCCAACTTCACTCCAGAAATTCAAGTCCTCTTCTGATGACGTGATACAGTAAAACATTTCCAAACACCTAACACACAGGACACTATACAACAAGCACAAGCACAAAGCCTATAATAAACACTAAAGTGAAATAGTTATCTTCAAACACTTCACTACAAGGCAAACTCTACAAAACCTCAAACAGCATTAGACTTTCCAACAATAATACACCGCAATCATATATCATGACAACAGGCACCATACCCTTAATCAAGCATTAAGCAAATCCCATTAACAATTATTTCTCTCATGTCCGTCATTTACACCTCAACAACAACAACCAACATGTCATCACATCACCAACAACCTCAAGCAATCATCTGCTTGTGGCCCTGACAATATAAGCAACATAAATCCTTAGACATCGGGGACCACAAGGATACAAACACTCACTAACATATCAAGCTATAGCTACTAACACAACATACCCAATATCTGGACGCCTGGTGTAATCTTCACATTCCTCAAGCCCAACAAAAACCCCACGCTACCTCTTTACGTAGTCCTAATCCACTACTCTACAATCCCTCTAGTTACCGAACAACTAATACTACAACAAAGCCCACCTCACATTCCCTAAGCTCCCTTACAACACAGTTTCAGACCACTTAACTCCATAAGCAGCTATCTTACAAGTCTAACGAACAAAATTTGACGACTTCAATTCAAATTGGCAAGCACATGACACATCTCGTCACACAAGATGAAAAAAAAGTTTTTTAAACAATCCTCACTACAACTTTACAAATGAAATTTCAACACACAAAAACATGATGGCTGGCCAACTACCTCACAGGGAGATGTAATCATGTATCATTTACCCATCAGTCATCAAACAACAGAAGTTTTACATATGAAGTCCCTCAAGGATCCATCTTATCACCTACGCTTTTTAACCAAATGTGCACAATCTACCCAAACCACTCACCCCCAAGCACAAGTAGCTTGCTATACAGATGACATAACAATACAAGTACACATTAAATTGTAGGACACAGCTGCAGACCTTCTCCAGCCCTACCTCAATGCATTATACGAATGGTTCATTATAAAGAGTTTAATTACCTCAACCTTATCCACAGTTACTCTCATCACAAACCTAATATCCTTTGTAGAGCACAATATAAATCAGTATTATTAAAACATGTCTCAAACATCAAAATCAAACTGCACCAATAGCTGCATTCTCTCCTTGTGAAGGGGGTGACTGAGTCACTCCTCTTGGCTCCTTGGGAATAAAGGGGTGCCATATTTCCCTTCCTTAACCACACTACTTGGGTCATCCACAGCATAAATGAGCAAACCAGTAAGGTAAAGGGAGTGACTGGGGTGAATTGGCATCTGGGGAATGAGTGCACTTTGACTCTGCCGTCCCCCTTACAGGAGGGATTGCGAGCTTTGTATATATGTGTATGTACAGTTATATGGTAGTATTGATACATGTATAATATAATTCGGTGGCTTGGCATGGCTATATGTAGACTGTTCTTATAATACCTTTAACTTATGACATTTAGCTATTGGTTTTGATGATTTCTCTCAACAAAAACATGCATATAATCACCATTCACTACATAAAAATATTGAACAGTTTCAAGAATAATGCATATGCAGTATTATTACAGAAAAAGTGACTTACAAAAACTGTTGCAAAAAATTGAATGCAAGTTCACATGGATAAGTGCTGGTGTAATACTTGTGATCTTTTGACATCATTGCATGAAACAAACTGGTAATAAATATCTGTTTATTGGTAAGATAAGGCCTAGACCATTTTGTGTACTTGCTTTTTTTTTTTTACAAATCATTCAGTTATTAAGTTATGTACAATAACAATAATTTATACTATCTGATTACACCAGACATAATCTGACTGGCCCTTACAAGCCAACACAAATCAATGCTACTGGAAAAAAGAGCCATTCCAGTTTAGCACTCACAAAGCGACAGTACAGTTAGAACACTTTCAGGAATTTATGGCTTTTAAGTTAAATTATAATATAAAAATAAGGGAAATAATGAGAGAATCGATTGACAGATAATAATCAGTCAAAAGTTAAGTTTGCATTTATCTATTACACAAAGAGGGTCCTCATTTCAGTGAAAAGCTAACTATTATAAAATACTAAGATAGTGACATTTATGAATTTGCCACAAGCCTGCTCAAAGTTTATTGTCGTTTGTAAATGCCAAACAGGATGGGCCAAAATAAATGTAAAAAAAAAAAAACCATGAGGCTGGAACACCAATCATTATGGCAACTGCTAGAAAAACACCAAAACGAAACCGAAGAGAAAAAAAATATCCATGTGTAGTTGAAATAGCCAAGGCATTATAGCGAGTGACTCGAGGATTGAGAGAAAATTCCTAGAACATCTTTATAAAAATTAAAAAAAGACAATTCCAATATATATGAAATGGAGAGGCATGTGGTTTTCAAGCCACTCAGAAAAGTTATATTTTGAATAATGGTACATCATAAAACTTAAAAGATAGGAAAGTTTGGTTACACTGTTACAAATGACAAACCCCAAGAATACGTGGTACAAGGTATTTTAATCACAGTAGAAATTCATCTGAACTCAACCTGCGGGTACCTGTGGGCACATGTACAGCCAGACAACAAAATGAACTCTCAATTTTGATCATACCAAATTTATGTACAGACATGAACCAGACTGTTAATCAAAGAGATTCTACACTCTGTATATTCCACATAGTGGAATAATCTTAAAAATAAAATCATAAAAAGGGGAACACACAGCAAGAAGCTTAACACAAAAAAAAAAAAAAAGGTAATTAGGGCACATCGCCTCCAAGAATGATAATAATGATAAAGGGAAAAACTACAAACACACAAATAACTCATCTTGCAATTCTAGGCATTCCAAATGCCTCGCTGCGCAAACTCCAGTGAAACCTAGGGACTACCAAATTATACCTAAAAAATAACTTTATTTCAGGAAAAATATTAATAAAAGTCAGACCAAAAGACGCAGCACCATAGCTTTGAAAAAATATTCAAATTAATATCAAAAAAGCATCACGTTTGTTGATCTTGCGACGGTGATGAAAACTGCGACGATGATTAATGAATAATGGTATGATTAATGATGATTCAAGATGATGATGAGGAGCAAGCAAAAAACACTTTTTTTACGATCTCTTACATAATCCATCCAGTGATCTTCTGAAAACAAGTGACAGGCTGAAAACAACCCAAAATAGAAACCACAACTTGATAGGTTTTCTATTATTATTATTTACAAATCATCAGCTGCGACTGACAATTACAAGGCTGAGGCCAGAACTGCTATGTCAACACCTAAATATACAAAAGTTACCCTCAAACAGAGGGTAACATGCTGTAGATAGGACACACACGTTGGTATCAGTACTAGTCAAGTCCACTAATCCAATGCATTGCGAAAAACACAAAGGTGATAGCCAAGTTTTAAGACAAGAAAAATGCAAAGGTCTCATATCGGTCCTTGGTAATTTTATTTGCTTTTTATCATCATTACTTTAATTTCTGAATATTTCTAATTTGTAACTAGACTCATTGGCATATAAATAAATTGAAAAGGAGAATTTTTTGCAACCTCCTAAACTTAAAACAAGTATTGTTTGCACCCTTCTAAACTGAAAACGAGAATTTTTTTCCACCTTCCTAAATTAAAAATCGAGAATTATTCATCTCTCTAAACTGAAAACAAGATTTTTTTCCACTTTCCTAATTTAAAAATCGAGAATTATTCATCTCTAAACTGAAAACAAGAAATTTATGCACCTTACTGCTCTGAAATCAATAATTTCCACCTTTCTGTACTGATAATGAATTTTCCAAATTCTTAAAATTGAAACCAAGAAATTTTATGCACCTTTATATTGAAATCGAGAAGTTTCACGCTTCCCTAAACTGAAACCGAGAATGTCTTACAATCTCCTAATTAAAAACGAGATTTTTATTGTACCTCTCTAAATTGAAAGCAAGAGTATTTTGCACCATCCTGTACTTAACTGTTAAATCACCTGGTCCAATGTGCTGAACCCTGAACAAGCAGAAATGCTGAATGATTGATAAAACTCATCTTACCACAAACTGAATGAATATAAAAATTCCTCTCTAGTGGTGCTCTGTGATTAAGCCACATAACTGTACTCATCTGTCGTGTTGGGAGTACGTTCCAAATACTGCTTGTCAATCAGCAATTCTATGCATTTCTTGATCATGGGAATCTGCGGAGCAAAGCGTGCCCGGGACTGGCTAATGACCTGAAAATCAATATATTTTTCTTTAATATCTGTTCATTATTGTATCTATTTTTTTTTCACTGTGTCAATAACAGTCCTCATTAAAGCGGTGGACACTGACTGGGGGAAGTAAGGCTGGTTGCCCTTACTTACTCCCTGCAATGGACTCGAACACAAATCCTTCACTTCCTGAGTCAAGCAGTCTAGGCACTGTACCATGGCAGTCCCCGTTATTGTATCTATACTAAAATAGCAAGCTTAATTTTACTCTCCATTGTCATTATTTGACATTTAACATGTCACTATTAATCTCCATTAGAATGGGGTGGGCACAGACAGGTGGAGCTGGAGAATTAAGGCTTCATGCCCTTCCTAATTTTCTGCAGTGGCCTTGATCACAGGATTGTCACTTCCTGAGTCAAGCGCTCTAACCACTGTGCTACTGTGATCCCAAACTGACTGAAAAAGTAAGAGGGCTCTCACATATTACTCAGCACAGAAGGTTAGGTTAGAACCATAGCAAGATACACCAAGATAATGTTCATTACTTACTTCTTGAACTAGTAGCGTGTGTTTAAGTAGTTTACGTGCTTTCATTATCCTAACGATAGCTGCCTGGAGATACAGCTTGCGGTCTTCGTCCACAGCCGAGTGAGTCTGCTCTGTTTCATGCTGCTGTTCCTTCTGAGCCGCAACGCTTATCTTAAATTTGGTTCTTTTGTTGGTATAATCAATATTCAGCCTCACTATGGTTTCTCCTTGAAGTTCCTGATAAGGTAAAATAAAATGACCAAGTCCTGACACTGAACCAGAAGATTAAAACTAGGCAAAAATAATTTTTTAGGCAGGCTTTGATGCAATACTGTGTTGTACCATTGAATATAATTATATTACTCCTTTTTTTTTTTCTTTCTCCTTTTCTATATTTACCAATTTTGATTCTACTGGGGCCATCAGAATTAAAAAGTCCTTGAATTTTTGGCTGGGCTTGTTGCTTATGACAACAATAATAATAAAGAAGCATTTATATTTTGCATCTGGGCTCTTCATTAATGAGGACTATACCAGTTAGGTTTTTCTTTTATCCTCGCAGAGGAACAACATAAGAAAAGCAAAGTCACATTATTACCACTATAAAGTAGAATTTTAAAGCAAAAATAGCCACTAAACTATAATGATTTTCAACTGTGTTTATCTGAAACATCCATTATTATTATTATTACTGTGGACGAGTGTAACACACTCGACTTTGTTTCATCAAATCGTGGGTTTGCGGCCCACCACGGTCTGAGGTCAGACGGCACACTCCTACCCCTTAGTAGAAAAGGGAGTCCATGAGGTAAAATAGATCACATTATTATTATTATTATTATTATAAGCCAAGCAACAAGACTGGCTGAAAAAAGTCAAAGGCCATAAACCAGATGGCTACAGTTGGTAAGCAACTTCGTGGGGAAATGGAAAACGAGATAGGAAAAATTTAAAATAAAATTGTATAAAATGGTACAACTCAGTACTGAAATTCTGTTAGTACGCACACAGATAGCACAAAATTAGGGAAATCACGATATGTTTACAGTGTTTTACAAGAAATATTTTAGGTTGGAAAAAGAGCAATTACTCTAGGGTAAACTTTTACTACTACACCCGTCTCCCATTGACTGAAATTTATGTTATATGGTTCTTTATGTGTTCTGAAGGAATCCGACATTGAAAACCGTGGGAAATTATTGCTAACCTAACTTAAAAAGTCATTTATGACAATTCTGAAGGTCAGATTCATTCAAAACTCATAAAATATTACGACCTACTGAAACGGCATAAAATAGTCAGGGATGCGAAGGGTGTAATGAGTAAGATTCCTTTTCTTAAAAAAAATTGTCTATGCTATTCTAAGGAGTATGTTAAATTGGAAACTATTTCACATACCTCTCCCTCAGTAAGGAGTAGTTTGCTGTCTAAGAGTGACTGCAAGAATTTGGGAAACTGCTCATCATTCAGATGAGTGTGTGTCTGCAATTCATTACAGGTAAGGCTATCCACCTGAAATAAAGACAGTTTTGTATTAACAAGAAACGGAAATATTGTAGTTACTTAGATAAGTTGTGACCTTATGGAAAATATTAGCAACTGCTGAAAGCAAATGTCTCTCTCGCTCTCTTTCTAAGTATAAGTTTATGAAGTGTGTATGAAGGACACAGTAAAAGCAAAGCAGTACAGTAGTTCATAATCATATTCAAACCTTTCTTATTTTTATGCCTTATCCAGCTAATCCCCATTCGAATGGAGTTGGAAACAGATAGGTAGGTGCAAGGGGTTTAGAGCTGGATGCCACTCCTAATGATAAACATTCTGAAATCTTACCTTCTCAAACATGAGAAGCATGGCCATCTGAAAGGTTGACATGGTAATGAGATAGGTTCTCTTGCTGTGGCTGACCTTCAGCTCCCCTAGAAAAAGGAGAGGAAAGTTGTCAAATAAATCTTGACATGAATAACTTGTCAAAGATGAATTACAATAAATCTTGACATGAATAACTTGTCAAAGAAGAATTACAATACAGTAAATCTTAATACTACTAAATATGTCAAAGATAAATGCAAAATATATATACAATGGAGACCCCAACCCACGAAAAATATTATGAACAAATTTGGACCCCAAATCACAAACACACGTGTCGGACAGGCGACCACGTTTCCCACTCGCTAGCTCTCGGTTTTGCATTGGTGCCCGCGCTGTGTAGTTCATTCGTGATCTTTTGTAGTTCTTGCTTCATTCACAACTGTATTGCCTTTCAGATAGCCCTTATTATGGCTCCTAAGAAAGTTAAAAGTGTTAGTGAAGTGGCGTCAAACACCCTAGACACATAACAGTGAAAAGGCAACTAGTTCCGACCAAAAGGTGGCGGATTCTTACGTGAAGGAATTCGCTAATTTTATTGAGAGTGAAGGTTATATCCCACAACAAGTTTTGAACTGTGATGAAACAGGACTCTTTGGGAAGAAAATTCCCAAAAGAACCTATATAACCCAAGAGAAGAAGCCACAAACCAATGAAAGACAAGCTTACACTTCTATTATGCACTAATGCTATTGGGGCCTGTAAGATCAAGCCTCTAGAGTGGTTGATTGAAGTGTTTGTGCCAGCAGTGAAGAAATATCTTGAGGTTGTGTGACTGATAGAGACTTTGAAGGCTTAAAGCAGGAGTTAGCTATTCAAATTGTGAGAGAAATTGTGGCCACAGGCAAAAGTTTGGGTTCGGAGGTCAATGAGGAGGATGTGGAGAACCACAAGGAAGAACTTACCACGGATGAATTAATTGAGTTGCAATGTCAGCAGGTGAAGATTCTTCAAGAGGAGCAGTCAGCGGAGGAGGGGGATGAGAGGGTAAAGGTGTCCAGTGAAGAATTTAAAGAAATTTTTAGTAAGTGGAATGATGTGCAGGCTTTTATTGAGAATCATCACCCAGATAAAACTGGGGGCAATAGAGTAGTGAACATGGTAAATGACAATGCGTTGAATATTTTCAGAGAAATTTACCAAAGAAAGAGACAAATTTCTCTGGATCGTTTCCTTGTACCAGTAAGCAGGGTAGCAGCTACCAAAAGGGAGAAGAGAGAAAAAGCACCAGAAATACAGCCTGTATCGGAAGAGTTCCCTAACGTTTTTATGAAAGGGAACTCTCCTTCCAAAAATTAGCCCCCTCCTCCTCCCCCACCACCATCCACATGTGCCAGCAACAATCATCCACAAAGGTAAATACAATACTGTACCATGTTTTATTTTAGTAGAGTAGCATTCCTTTCTATTATTAATGCAATTTCCCTCTTACAGATAAAATGCATATAACCTGTATAATGTTTCATGTTTTTACCGAATCGAAAAATTTTAAAATTATTATTTGTTATGACTAGGATTGGATTAATTAAATTTACATGCTTTTCAATGGGAAAAATAAATCCAACCCACGAACAGGTTTTGGGAACGGATTAATTCGTGGGTTGGGGTCACCACTGTATATATATATATATATATATATATATATATATATATATATATATATATATATATATATATATATATATATATATATATATATATATATATATATATATATATATATATATATACAGTAATCCCTCGCTATATCGCTATTCACCTACCGCGAATTCAGTGCATCACGGATTTTTTTAGCGAGCATATGCATTTTATATCGCAGATTTTCTGGGTATATGCTATTTTTGAGCACGAGTATGCAAACGTTTTGCCGCCTCCATATCAGCTGATGCACCCTCACACGCTATTTCCCTGACGATATTATATCGCAAGTTTGTTTGCTGTTTATTCTTAATGCCTTTTTTCAATTCTCTTCATAATATTTGATCGCATTAAGCGATAGAAGAGGAGGAGGATATGGGAAAACGCACCTCTAACCAAAATGTTTTGCCGCTTCCGTATCAGCTGATGCTTATCACTACTCAGGCACAATATCTTACTCATAAAATATATATTTACTTACCCTATTTGGGGTTTATCTAATTTTCAAGATTATAGCATTATTATTCCATGATTCTTAACATTATTCTGTCTTCTTTACATATCGACCATGCTGCACGAAATCTTAATGTAAACAAACTCAGCTGAGACAAAAAGAAAACTATACAATTCGTTACAAAGAAAACGTATATCGTACTGTACATGGGAAACTTAAATGAAATATATATATTCTCTACATGCTATTTCCCTGACGATATTATATCAAAAGTTTGTTTGCTGTTTGTTCTTAATGCTTTTTTTCAATTCTCTTCATAATATTCGATCGCATTAAGCGGTAGAAGAGAAGGAGGATGCAGGAGAACGAACCTCTATCTGCAAACGTGTTGGCGCTTCCGTATCAGCTGATACACCCTCGCACGCTATTTCCCTGACAATCTTATATCGAAAGTTTGTTTCCTGTTTATTCTTAATGCTTTTTTCAATTCTCTTCATAATATTCGATCGCATTAAGCAGTAAGAGAGGAGGAGGATGCGGGAGAACGAACCTCTATCTGCAAACGTTTTGCCGCTTCCGTATCAGCTGATTCATCCTCGCACGCTATTTTCCTGACGATATTATATCGAAAGTTTGTTTGCTGTTAGTTCCCAATGCTTCTTTCAATTCTCTTCATAATATTCGATCACATCAAGCAGTAGAAGAGGAGGAGGATGCGGGAGAACGAACCTCTAACCAAAACGTTTTGCCGTTTTCATATAAGATGATGCTTATCACTATTCAAGCACAATATCGTACTCATAAAATATTTATTTACTCACCCTATTTGGGGATCTAATTTTCAAGATTATAGTATTATTCATATTCCTTGGTTCTAAACATTACTTTATCTTCTTTACCTATCAACCATGCTGCACGAAATCTTAACGTAAACAAAATCAGCTGAGACAAAAAGAAAACGTATACAATTCGTTACAAAGAAAACATGTATCATACTGTACATGGGAAACTTAAAGGAAATATATATATATATTTTCTACACGCTATTTCCCTGACGATTTTATATCGAAAGTTTGTTTGTTGTTTGTTCTTAATGCTTTTTTTCAATCTTCACAATATCACGTTCATATAAATTTGCATTTGCGCGCTGTTATTAATGAAGTAAAGGGTGAGTTGTTAACAGTGCAGGGAGGGTTTATACAGTAAAGGTAAAAATATATGTAAAATACCTGTAATAAATATGGTGCTCCTACTTTGCGAATTTTCACCTTTCACGGCTGGTCCCGGAACCGAACCCCCGCGATAAACAAGGGAGCACTGTGTGATTATATATATATATATATATATATATATATATATATATATATATATATATATATATATATATATATATATATATATATATATATATATATATATATATATATATATATATATATATATATATATATATATATATATATATATATATATATATATATATATATATATATATATATATATATATATATATATATATATATATATACAGTGATCCCTCATTTATCGTGGGGGTTCGGTTCCGGGACCAACCGCGACAGGTGAATTTCCGCGATGTAGGATCACCCTATATACATAGGTGTTTTACATTTATTTTTACGTTTACTGTATAAACCCTCCCTGTACTGTTAACAAACCACTTTTAACTTTATTAATAACAGCGTGCAAGCGTAAATTTATATGAAAGTGATAGGTAAACTTAACGTGAATGAAGTGATGATGACATGACATACTCATATACATAGGTATTTTACAATTATTTTTACGTTTACTGTATAAACCTTCCCTGCACTGTTAAAAAACCACCCTTTACTTTATAAATAACAGCATGCAAGCGTAACTTTATATGAACATCATAGGCAAACTTCCCGTGAATGAGGTGGTAATGACGTTTGTAGTCTCCATAGGAAATTATTCCGCAGCCAATAACAGCTTTATGGCTGCTTTTGGCGAGCAAAGAACATGGTAATGGGGAGTTGCTGTCACTGTTTCTTCTTTTGTTGGAAGATGGTCTTGTAAGGAATCATGGCATCGTCAAGAAGATTGCAGAAGGTCACCAAACGAACCATTTTATCATCATGTTCTTGTGAGAGTTGTTGGAGTGCTTTCACGTGTTCATCCATGGCTGCCAGACGTTCGAGTGTAAGATCAGGTTCTTCGATTTCTTCGTGCGTTTCCTCTGGTTGTTGTTCTTCATCTTCTTCGCTTGCTGATTTTGTCATTTCTTCCAAGTTTTCATCAGTCAAAGGCTGCGAGTGGCAGTCAGTCAGTTCATGCACGTCTTCGTGAATCATATCTTTAAAGCCTTCTCCTCCTAGCAATGCAGCCAACTTCACAGCTTTCGCAACTGCCGAGTTATGGACTTCATCAGGAGCGACTCCCTTGTAATCGTAGATGACTTCGGCTACAATTTCTTCCAGCTGGCATTGATTGTGGCCGGCTTCATCTCTTTGATTGCATTCTAAATATTTTGAAGGCATGTAGCAATCGTGTAATTACGCCAGTAAGTCTTCACTGAGAATTCTTTGTCCGCATCCATGGCTTCAACCAGGTTCGCCAGGGCATTTCGTGTGTAGAGGGCCTTGAACGCATGAATAATGCCTTGATCCATAGGCTGAATCAGTGACGTCGTATTCGGTGGCAGGAACTCGACTTGAACACCGTTATATTAAAGATTAGTTGCGTGGCCACCAGCATTATCCATCAAAAGAAGGACTTTAAATTCAAGGCTTTTTCCGCAAGATAAATTTTGACCTGAGAGATAAAGTATTGGTGAAACCAGTCCGATGTGAGGCTTTTCGTGATCCAGGCCTTAGGGTTATGCATCTGGCAAAAGATTCTTGTTTTTATTCTTCAAAGCCCTAGGGTTCTTTGACTTGTAGATAAGCCCGGGCTCTAACATGATGCCTGCAGCATTCCCGCACATGATGAGGATAACGTGGTCTTTGTGCGCTTTAAATCCCAGGGCTTTAGCTTCTTCCTTAAAGAGAAAAGTGCGAGACGGCATTCTCTTCCAAAATAACCCAGTCTCATCCATGTTGAACACTTGCTCAAGAGCATATTACCCTTCGGCGATAATTTTCTTAAAGTCGTTGTTCACATAATCTTCAGCTGCAGCTGTATCTGCAGAGGCAGCTTCGCCATAAACCGAAACGCTCTTTAGGCCGAAGCACTTTTGAAATTTGGCGAACCATCCCTTGCTTGCAACAAACGATTGTTTCTTCGGTGGAGAATCGCTGAAAGGTCCTGGTTGTGGGTCGTCGATATCTTCTTCTCTCTCCTCCTCCTCACGGTCGCCACTGTCGTCGTCGGATTCATTTGCAGCAAATGTCTCGTACAGCTTCTTCGCCTTTGTTTGTATGATATTGGTGTCAATGCTGATGTTTTTCTTTCTGTAATCAGCAATTCACAGGGCCAAAGCAGATTCCATCCGCACTATTATCTTATTGCGGGGTGTTACGACCCTCTTCGCTGATTTACTAAATGAAATAGTCGCTGTTTTCCTGATATTTGCCTCGTTCTTTCTGATGTAGCAAACAGTAGATTCATTGAGGCCAAAATGGCGGCCAACATCCGCAAACCTTTTCCTTCTTTCAGCATATCTAACAGTTTCACCTTATCTGTTATGGTTAACATATTCCTTTGCCGCTTAGGCTCACTACCAGATACCTTAGAAGATGAAAGATGCTTGGGAGGCATTGCAAAGGTTGAAATACGTGAAGAAAATAAATCACAAGCACAACGTATTAAAAAGCCCAACGCGAACGGCGCACATGTGAGTTAGTCTGAATGAGGCGAGACAATGGAAGATGGTGGGAGAACCAAGCTTCAATCAAAAAGCCAATCAGACTCCATGATACAGAACATACAGAAAAACAATTATGTGATTCGTCATCTCCCACCCTTTCAGCCAATAGCATTCCATGAACTATCTCATGTAGGTGCAAGCCTTTGCGTTTTCTAAGACGCCAATACAGTGTACGCTATCGTACAGTATTTCACATGGTGCAATACTGTGAGTTATATGTTTAAATTTATGTTTTTTACTATTTTTTACTGTTTTATTACTCTTAGGCTAGGAAATACTTTTTTTATCAATGAAATAATAAAAATTTCAATATCTACTAGCTCACGTAGGTGCGACCCTTTTCGTTTTCCGAATCGCTGATACCGGTATCGTATTTTACATGGTGCAATACTGTGAGTATTTATGTTTTTTACTATTTTTTAGTTTTATAACTCTTAGACTAAGAAATGCGTTTTTTATTAATAAAATAATGAAACTACTGGAAATTTTAATATATGCTAGCTCACGTAGGTGCGACCCTTTGAGTTACATGTTTAAATTTATGTTTTTTTCACTATTTCTTACTGTTTTATTATTCTTAGGCTGGGAAATACATTTTTTATCAATAAACTAATAAAAAAATAAAAAAATTCAATAAAATAATGAAAATACTGAAAATTTATATTTTTCTAATATTTCAATATTTTTGCATATACCCAGAAAAAAAAACTCACCAAAAAACCGTGATGCACTGAATTCGCGATAGGTGAACCGCGATATAGCGAGGGGTTACTGTATTCAAAAAACATGTTTTCCTTGTCAACAACAACAAAAATTGGTATGAAAAATACACATATTTACGTTTTCAATTTTGGAAAAACATGTTTCTTTATGAAACCAAAAACGAAATGTGCTTTAATCCACGTCAGTGTCATAACCGGGAATTTTCAAAGGAAGCTCTAATGTCTGTTTTAGGGTTATTCATCTCGACAATGTCTTTTAAAGAGAAAAAATTCAGCTTACCTTGACAAAGATGGTGTAACCACGTTAGCTTTCTGCCATTGAAACTCTTGTGATAGAAGGTCTCGAACTGAAAGAGATGAATTGTTAGTATTATTATTATAATTGTTAATAAACTTTTACTTACCAGCACAATTTGTCTAGACCCACCATAACCACACTAGGTAGTCCAACTTGACTCTAAAACACCGGCAGGTTATTATGCCTAAAATTAACTGGGAAGTCCTGGTGCTTCAGTCTACTATACAGTCACTTCCTTAGCTCAGGTCTTAGCTGTGTCTCTCAGTCCTCTAACCGCTCTCTCTGCCCAGCTGACCCATGTAAGCATACAGTCGTGACGTCATAAGTAAATATAGCGGCAGTCATGACGTCATTAGCAAACATGATAGCTTAAACAAACACCCTCGTCCTTCTTCCTTTTATTATTATAGTCTCCCATGTATTCCTTTACATTGTCTATTCCCCGATTGTCCACATACAAGTGCTGTATGTGATATACTATGCTTTGAGTTAATCCTTGCTAATGGCAGCACGGAGTTGCTCTGGTGAAGCCCCCTTCTTAGTAAGGCAATCAGCCAGCTGTCCCGATGTATCCACCCAAGCCACTTCAGCAACCTCCCCACACTCCAACATCTCACATAGCACTGCTATATAGATCCTCAATCTTCTATCATCCATACTCCTACTTGAATGCAGTGAATATATACCAGGCTCTTCTTGTCAATGAAGCTCCGAATCCTTAGATTTCCAGAACCAGATATCTCCTGCAGTATTCTGACTAGGTACACAGCAGGCTCAAGACAATCCAGTAAAGCCAATGCCTCCGCAGACAGAGTGGACTTAACCACTTGTCTGATCCTGTTTGACTGCCAGAGATGGGGCATCATTTGTCGTCATCACTCCGCAAGAATATGATAAAACCTCCTTGTGACCCACTACCCACCAGGATGGCAAAAGAAGCATCTGAAAAGCACTCAAGGTAACAATTCTTAAGCCTTAACATTCTTGGCATATGCAGCTGAATGTTGTCTGTCTTCACTCTAAATATGACCTTGTTAAGTTGCAAGATGTCAGCCACAGTTGCCCAGTTACATGCTGTACTCAGTTCACACATGTCAAAGGCAATGTCTGGACGGGTATGAGTGGCAATTCAATTTAACTGGCCTACCAGGTGCTCTGTATTCCGATCTTTCCAACTCTGACACTTCTCCCGTCTTCACATTTGCCCTTTTACGGCTGACTGTCATGGGAGTCAAGGTGGATGCATAATTTAGCTGGTCCAATGTAAAGTTGCCATCTTTGTATGAGGTGATGTTCATACCTACATACTTTAACGCCCTTGATTCAGATCTTCCAATCAGAAAAACTTGCTTCAACTGGTCTATCACTTTACTCTTGAACTCTGGAGTCCCATCCCACAGAAAATCATCCACATAAATATAGATCAGGCCCTCAATCCTGCCATTCCATCTCCAGTAAAATAATGCCGGATCCTGTGAAAACACCTGACCGCCGAGATCTGTTAACTGGTCTTTCACTCTGAGGTACCAATGACGGGCTGCATGACACAAGCCATATACAGTCTTTCTCAGCTTCCATAGCCGGCCATCAGCGAACTCCGGAGGAGGGCGTAGATTTATGTCCCTACTGATTTCATTGCCCTGCAAATAGGCTGCCTCATCATACAAGGAGTGACAGGTCCAACCCATGCCCGCAGTGAGTGATAATGCCAAATGTATGGCTTCCTTTGAGCATGTCGGGAAATTCTTGCGAAGTTCACCCATGTCCTCCTCAAATACTCTTGCCACCAGGCGTGCCTTCACCACCATTTGTCCTCCCTTAACTTTCTACGTCTTAACCACCGCACAGATAGTCTTTTGACCGACATCTTCCACCTCTTCATAGACTTTATTGTCCCTCCAGTTCTGTAGTTCTTTTTCCTTAGCACACATCACCACTTCAGAGTTGAAGAGAATTATCATTTCTGTATCCTCATCGACAATTTTCCAGGTGCTAAAATCTCGATTCAGATCCACCCAAGAGATGCTCCCATCGGAATCCCACCGGAAATTATAACAGTTTGTACATTCCTGTGGCTTTGCCAGCCTGGCTCACAACTCGTCCAGACATCAGCTCACCATTCTCGCTACGAATGCCTTGTATCCGCTGGCCTGCAACAAGGAATGAAGGCTGCTGTGGTAAGGGCACACCTTCGGGCTCTCCTGATCTATCATCATCCTCCACCTCTGATTCATAGTGCCCATCATCACTCTCGACTCCTCTGCGTGCTCGTGCTCTCTAGACACCACTGGCTCTGGCTCTACATCCTTATGTTACATGGCCCCAGCCGCATCACTGTCTCTTGCCTCCCAGCAGAAGCTGGAACCCGTGCCAGCCTACATGTATGGGCCCTCACATAAACTACCCCATGCCTCACTAAGGTTTGCTTTCCATCTCTGCCAATTACAATCCCGGGTCCATGCTACTCGTAACTGTCATGTCTCGAGTGAAAAACCTCATCACCATTCTGTACATTATCAACGTCACTAGCTCGAATGTTGTGTCGTAGTGCCCTGGCCAGACGTTCATCAGATTCATTTTTCACAAATTCTTTCTTTGCTATATGAAGAGCATTCAAATCGTTCCTCACAATTTCTGATGTCCCAGTATCTTCCAGTGCAGGGGGATCATTGGCATACACCTTAGGAAGTCCTGGGTTGTGACCAAACGCGAGCTGATTAGGGGAAAATCCAGAGAATTAGTGAGGACACTTCTTGCCGAGACTGTCCAGGCCAAGGCAACCTCCAAGTCACATTTACTTTCTTCTATGATTTTCCTTACGATATTCCTAATTACCTCATTTAACCAATCACACACTCCGTTGCTCAAGGGGCTCTCGGCTGCAGTGGCCATAATTCTGACGTTGAATGCCTCTCCCAGTGCCCGCATCTCTTCATTGTTGAATTCACATTCGTTATCCGATACGATTTTCCCTGGTACTGCAAATATAACAATCCAACTCTGGAACAGGGCCTTGATAATGGTGGCAGCCTGTTTATCCCCAATAACTGTTGCTGTACACTACCGTGTAGCAAGTCAATGATGACAAGAAAAAATTTTGTGCCCCAAACCTTAAGGTCTAAGGCAATGGCCTCATTGAACCAAGATGACATAGGTAAACTGACTACAGGGAGTGGTCTCTCTTTTCCAAATCTAATACAAATTTCACACTGCCTGTACTAGTTCTGAGTCCTTAATCCCAGTCTGTGGAGCTTGTAAGCCGTCTTCCTCACATCTCTCCCCTGCAAGGCAGCCAAGGCAATCACCCCACCCAACTCCTGACTAGTCACGCTGATATCGGTAACAAATAGTGGCCTGATTCTTATGTGTTCAAATCAATAATCTTTCCTTGAATCTGAACTTGGTCAGCTGCAAAGTTAATTAACATTTTGCTTTCTTCATTGTCCGCCCACTCAGGAGTAATGGGATGTTACAATCCACCATGTCAGTCACAACCTGTGCTTTCATACCACCAATAAAACATGGCAGAGTGACTAGCCTGCCGTTATGCCAGTCCACTCATAATCACTGAGGTTTGTCACGAAATTATGGAACCAAGTACTGCCACACACTGTCGTGGAGCACCCAGAGTCTAAAACTGCACAACCAACAGACTCCTCTACAAGCTTTGTGAGCTTTCCCTTGCCTATGGCATAACCTGTAAATAGTGACAGATACACTGCATCAGCATCCCCTTCATTTTGTGTATTTTCATTCGCATCTGGGCAGTTCCGTGCCCAGTGGTATCGTGAGTCACATATCAAGCACCTTGACACCTTCCCATCTGCCCCTAGAGGATTCTGCCTTCTACTTGTGGATGGATGGAGGTATCCCCTTAACCTGGTTGATAGTCTTCCCCTACGACCACCTCGGAACCTACGTCTCCCATGCTGAATACCTCGTACCATAAGTGCCTCTTCCTCCTTAATGTCACCTTCCACTTCCTCCGCCAGGAAGACCGATTCGCATTTCACTCCACCTCCACCAACAGCGCCAGGCTGTACGCAAATATCCCTAGCAAATATGCAGTTCAAAGCAGCTTTCATGTTATTATGTGTCACACCAGAGATGGCTGACATCACCAATTGCTGCTCACTGTCACTCAACTTGCATGAGGCAAGTAAGATGAAAGCCATAACTGAGTCTGGGAGTGTCATACCTTGGGTAGTAAACAAATAATATGTATGTTCAAATACCGATACAAATTTCCTAATATCTTGATCACTTTGCATCCTTAAATTATACAAGTCCTGGAATGTTGCAAACTTCCTGTGCCCTGCGTCTTCCAAAAACAAACCATCAAGCTTATCTAACAAAGTCCTTACACCATCAACACTTTCCATCCTTAATGTAAATTGCAGAGGAAGCGAACGTCGCCCTTCCTTCAAGTGACAAATGAATGGCTAATGCCTGATTTTTCTATGGCAAATTTGTTAATTTACACCAATCTCAATATCTTTACTCCAATTTTCAAAGGCTGACTCACCAACAAATTTCTGTGGCCACTTGCTGCTGCCGGAAAATGCCACTGTTGATCTCAGACCCACGTTCTGCTACCAATATTAATAAACTTTTACTCACCAGCACAAGTTGTCTAGACCCACCAAACACTCCAGGTAGTCCAACTCTACTCTAATACACCAGCAGATTATTATGTCTAAAATTAATTAAGAAGTCCAGGTGCTTCAGTCTACTATACAGTTGCTTCCTTAGCTCAAGTCTAAGCTGTGTCAATCAGTCCTCTAACCGCCCTCTCTGCCCAGCTGACCCACTTAAACATACCGTCGTGACGTCATTAATAAATATGGCGGAAGTCGTGACGTCATTAGCAAACACGATAGCTTACACAAACTAACAATAATAAACAAAGCAACAAGCCCTGCTAGCTAAAGGCAAAGAACAAACCTGATGGCTCCAGCAGGGGAAGCCACTTGATGAGGAAAAGTAGAGAGAAATTTAAAAAAAAATATATAGAATGGTACAACTCAGGATATTACATCTCGCTTTCAGTTAAAAAAAAAATAAAAAAAAATCTGTAGTATTAGAAGTTACATTTCATCAGCAACAACTTATGTTCAAAGTATTGGAAGTTGACAGGAGTCCCTCCCTCAAAAATGCGTCATCCATTCATCATAACTATTTTCCTATTACCAGAATATACAAAAAAATCTATACATAATCAGAAACTTTGATTCTTACTACACTGTTTTAATATTATTAACATCATGGTTTCATTGTAAATATACATTTACTTAAATTCCACGTACAGCTGTACCAGGTTGATACATGATCGATGGCAAAAGGTGCTTGCAGGTGCTGGTTGTGCAATGATATGCAGATTTATATCCGCTGTAGTAGCTCAGTAAATTAAGGCAGAACGAATTTGTAACTTGTGAAGCAAGTCCTCAATTCCCTGATGTCCAAAAAAGTTTTTTGTGGATACTAGTAAAGGAATCTGTGCTTATTTAGATAATATCCAGTATGATTAACTAACCAACAACAATCTCCATGCTTTACTCACCGTTTGTACAGATTTCTCCAACTCCTGTGGTACAGAGAATGGAGTGATGCTAGTCTGACCAAGCGGCCAGGCACCCGCCTGTAAAGTATAAATATGATTTTTATTAGATAATACATATCTCTTGAGCTATACTTTGACAAATTTGCATGAACTTCACGGCACACACAACTACTGCTAACAAATAAGCTTGTTACAATCCTTCACAACAAAAAAACTAATACTTTTCCCGGTAAAATATAGCTGACATTATTATTATTATTATAAGGTGAGAGGGGCAATACTGTGATGGTTTGGGCATGTGCTGAGGAGGGATGAGGGGTTAGAGGAAGGCTGAGCATGGAGGCACTAGGCATGAGGGGGAGAGGTAAGCCAAAGCAAAGGTTAATGGATGTGGTGAGAGAGGACATGAGAGTGTGGTGTAATGGAGGAGGACGCAAGAGATAAGTCGATATGGAGACGACTGATCCACTATGGCAACCCTTGATGGGAGAAGCCGAAAGATTTAAAATGAATAAGATAAGAGGTGATGAAGAGAAGAGATGTGGAACTGGGTAGTTGGAAAATGGCTGCATGAATAAGTTGTGAGTTTCAGGTATATGGGCACAGAAATGAGGGTAAAATTACTAGCATATGATTAAGGGACTGTATGAGATGCGAATAAGGAAATATATCGAGGCTTTAGGGTAAAGTGCCCAAAAAGAAACATGTATGATTTAGCAAGAACACAAGAAATGAGGAATATTGAGATATATCAAATTAACTGAAATCTGGAATGAAATAGTCAGTTAGTACTAGATATACTCACTTGAAGAACGTTGATAGAGAAATTGATTCCTAACTCTATAGAATGGTTTTTGAGGTGTTCGTTGAATTTATGGTTGAGGTCCGAACTGACCGACATGTCTGTAAACATGCGGTGGAGTTTACTGGTGTATTCATAACCACAGGCTTGCTGATGAAAAAAGAAAATGGGAAATCTTAAATATTGGTATGTAAGATGAGAGAAAACACGCGCACCCTTCAACACCTTTTATGTATCAATGAAGATATCCTGTCCATAATGCACTGTTTTGTGTCACATTTGGTCCCAATCTGAATGGGGGTCGACAAGCATGTTGAAGCTATATGGTGGTTAAGGCTGCATGTTTCTTCCTACATCACGGAGGGTTCAAACCCGAGTAAGTTACTTGCCAGTTTGTATATTCTACCCAAGAGTAAACAAGGTTCTACAAGATCTGTTTGCAAAGAGAAAATTCTTTCACTACCTGGAATACATCAACATAAGTCAAATCATTTAACTAGAGGCACCAACACGAGCCATCTAGATAACATATGTGAATACTGTCTCGGTGTAATATTGAAAAAAAAATCCAGCAAATTACGAGAAAAATTATAATGGGTACCCCTGCAAGTTTAATTTTTAATAAATCTATTGCTAGAATTTGCTTAGCTAACAATTATAAACCACAGTCCTCATGATTTTGCCATTAAAAGGTGTTATTCCTTCAAGTCTACTCCTATGACAAGGAAATGAGTTAAATTCTTTTTTGCTTCCTTACTAGGGATAATATTACATGAGTAATATATTTGCAATACCAAGAAAACAGAAATCTGTCCCTCATACTGTTCAATGGTTCTACCACTTCCTGTTTAAGTAAAATATCGCCTATTGTCCAAACCCTTATATAAACATATCTATAAGTAGAATATTATCTATTCCCCAACTTCTGCATACCTTGAATTATTACTGTATTGTAATGTATTTAGCAATGTACTTAAACTTTGCTAAATATAGATTAAATATATATAAAAACAGTACTGTAGTTGTTATAATGTACTTTTGGGGGAGGAATTTTATGATTTTTGTCATGTATTTTCCAAACGCTTTTATTCAAAACTGCACTATTTAAAACCAAGTAAGATAAGGGAAAAACTGTACAGTACTTACTTTGAGTCTATTAATCATAGATTCTTCTAAATCCATGGACTGACTCTGCTGTTGTATGAGACGTTTAGCCAGCATTCTGGCGTAGAATTTCTGATACACGTCTTTGTCATCTATGTACTTGAATATGGTTATACTATGGCCTAATTTATCATCAACTTCCAGTTCATTCAACCCTTTGGTGGATTTTTTAAGTAAAGTATCACAGTATCTGGAAAGAGTTAGTCATGAAATCATGACATATTAAATAATAAAAAATATTGTTAAATTATTACAAAAGACTATACACAAATGTAAATAATATACTACATAGACATACAAAGTATAGACTACTCAGTATGTATTATTGCAAGACTTGAGATGCACCATTAAACTGATGGATGCATATACTAGTTTAATAAACAATGCTATGAAACAAGAATTTTCGCGTTTTAGAAGCACATTCATACATACAAATACAGTGACTGCAATCCCCCTTGTAAGGAGGTGGTAGAATCGAAGCACACATTCACCAGAAGCCAAATATCACTCAAATACCCCTATCAGCTCCCTGAGGATAAAGGATTGCCACAATTCTCCCCAAACAACACTGCTTGGGTCACTCAAAAGGTAAGTGGGCAAAAATGATGTGCAGTAAGGCCCGACAGCTGCGGCTGGTTTACCGCTTCACCATAAGTGCGTATCTGGCATTCTAATATACTATATCGACTACTAAATATCTTCAAATGTGGTTGCGTATTAGTACTAGAACTTGAACTAATGTGTAATATTTACTTGGGGGGGGGGGAAAGGCGATAGAGACTACAGTGGGATTATAGGAATGTGGCATCCAGTCTTAATTTCCCAGCCACACTTTCTCAAGGACCAATTGTCGGATTGATCCCACTGACAGTTTGAAAAGCTTATCTGGGAGTGGAAACTGGAATCAATTAAAAACCTGCTATGATTAAAGTATGAGATTAATACCTGGCAAGATGTTCAGGTGAGCGACACACAACCTTGGTATTGCTCCCTCTATGATTGACGACACTCTCAAACGCCTTGTCTAGAGCCCCTACAAACTGTTGATCACTATGAAAGACTTCTTTGATCATAGTACCATACTTCTTGTGAACCTCCAACAAACTTTCCACGAATTGAGCAGGAACCTGCATATAAGATAACTGGTAAGAATGCCATGAAAGACTGTATTACTCCTCTAATACAGTAATGAATATATATCACTAAAATAACACATGAGATGGTAATAAAAAAAAGGAAATACATTGTATTATCTGATTAATTTGGAGAAAGTGTAGGGTTACTGTATGTACAGAAATTAATATATATAAAAACATTACTAAAGCTTATAACACCATACTGTACAGTGTTCACTTGACTCATTGAATCACAAAAAAAAACAAGCTCTTGCTGTACACAGCACTCACATTATCTCCTTTGAGGTTGGTTACCGCCTGAAGACCTCGTTGCTTTATGTGATCTTTCACGTGATGTACGAGAACCGATAAACCACTAGGAATGGGTCGTAGTAACGTATACATGTTGGAAAGATCTCGCGTGCGTTCGCCATTTACCATCGCACCCGTCTCTGCATGCACAGTACTTAAATGATCTGCTACCATTCGATCTTGAACCTCCTTCACCACTCTCTGATGCGAACTGATTTCAGAGATAGATTTAATGTCAGGAGTAAGAATAACAACAGCAAATTAAAAATGGTGACAATGATATTTTTTCCAAACATTCTACCTTTCACTATCAGGATTCGAACTTGGGAGCTGTAGAACAGGAGTTCAAAGCCTAATGCACTGAGCCTTGGAGGTTTCTGTGAGTTGTACAGTAAGCTAAGGCCTCCTCTTCTGTATATCCCAGTTTCGCATCCTAACAATTTTGGAAAAAAGTATTTTATTTATATATGCAATGTTGTCTCCTGAAAATATCATCAAATGGCAAACTTAACCCTATCATAAATTTACAATTGATATCCTCACACATTAAAAAATTACAGTCTCACTCAATGTGCAATGAAGAAACACTAAAATAATTTCATGCAATACACAGGTGAGGGGCCAGAATACCTCCTCCGTATTTCTCAGCATGTCGTAAAAGTCAACTCAATGAAGCAAACAAAGGGACTGGGAATCCTCTACATTGTGTCTACCTCCAACAAAGAGTAAGGTTTTTTGCTTTGACTCAGCCACTCCCATTATAAGGGGGAATATGGCTTTTGTATATAAACAAACTTAAAAATTACCAGATAGAGAAGATGAGAATGAATAAGTGAAGAAGTTAAGGGCATAATAAACCTTAATTATCTCACATCTGCTACAGCTTTTGGCACCCTGGTAAGGTTGAGTTGTGTTGGGTTATATTTTACTTTCAACCGGTTGCAAATAAAATTCTATGGCCATAGAATGTTTCTCCTATTTTTTTTTATCTCATACAAACTGCCTGGAAGAACACATTTTGTAAGCTCAGTTACCTCACTTTTGTTACAGCTATGGCCACCTTGCTATGTTGGTGATATGACATGAGATGCAAGGAAAACTTCAGTTTTCTTGGCATGTTTCTAACCCTGAATTTTAATCATATACAAGACGCTTCCCAACTTAACAACGCGTCACGTTCTGAATGGCTGTTCATAAGTTGGTATTTGGTATGTTGATAGAGAGACTATTATTATTATTACTATCCAATAAATACTTAACACACTAAGTTTGCTACACATTAGGCCATTCATGTTCAAATGCTGGTTGGTTAATAAGAAGTCGCCTGAGTTCTCTCTCTCCCTTATATCATATGTATTATTGTTATTATTATAATTATTATTATTATTGCTGTTGTTGTTAGACACTGAACTGATGCCAATGCAAAGAACTTTTCATTAACACTCTCTCTCTCTCTATCATATTTATTATTATTGTCATTATAATTATTGTCAGTTTTCTTGAGACGGTAGAACAAATAACTTTTCATCTCTCTCTCTCTCTCTCTCGTATACTCACACATCATACACCTCATTTGTATCTCCGGATGTTCATATGTAAGATATTTGTAGGTAGAAGAGCATCTGTATCTACTCATTGCTTCAAGTAGTCATAGTAACTCAGAGGTAGAGCAAGTGAGTATGGAAGCAACTAATGTTGGTTCAATCCTACCATGGGGAATTAGGGAAGGTATTCAAACTTAATTCCCCTGATCAAATATGTTGTGTCCACCTTCATTTGAATTGGGACTAACTGTGACACATAAAATTAAATTTTGAAAGGGTATCCAGCCTTAACCCCTTCAGTTCGGTTCACTTCAACTGACGAGTAAAAAACGGGGCGGATGACATCAAATGGCATTCAAAATCCGCGGGCTTTGTTTAAAACAAAATATGCACCAGAACTCCTGCTATGGCATGGCATTGTTTTCGAGTATTGTATGGCACCTTTTTTTTTGCCTCATGTTACATAAAGCACTCAGCGCAGATGGATGCTAGTGTGTAATCGAACATAATCGAGGCAGTATGTTACAGCTGTGTCCATCAATACTGTCCCTCTCTTGTTTGCCTGTAACATCCACTCCCACAAAAAAGGGGAACTTGCTTATACAACCACTGATGTTCGTTAAGTGCTTCAAAACAATGAAGACTCTGACTTATCAGAAGATGAAATTGAATATCACAGTCATAGTGACCCTGAAGATGTCGTGGACTTAGATGATGTTATAGAAGACTCAGAAGAAGAATCTTCTGAGTCCGAGGAAGAGGAGACACTTGAACACCAATGTGAAGTGTGGGCTTTCTTGTGATCAGATGTCACTGAATTTCAACCCAACCTTCCTGTATTTGATAATGAAGAAAGTGATTTCCCTGTTCTTGACAAAGACGCCCAAGAAACTGAATATTTTAAAGCCTCTTTTGACAAAGGGGTAATGAAACCTATACGTAAACAAAAAAAAATTTTACGAGTTTGAGAAAACAGAGATACTGTGAATCCATCTCCAAGTACCAGTTCAGGACAGGAGAAGACACGTCGCTGGACCGGGGTTGATGAAAAAGAATTATACTCATATTTTGCACTGCTTATGATGATTCCCCATGTGCAAATAGCTGTAGTAAAAGAGTACTGGCTTCGAGGGTATGTCATGAGTATTCCTACTATTGCTAAATTTATGGCTCATGGCAGATTATTGGCTATTCTTCGCTACCTTCACTTTGCAGATAATAATGCTGGAAATGTTCATAATTATAGATTATGGAAAATTTTAAAGCTTTTCACAATGCTGAAATCAAAATTTGAGAAATATTCATATCCCTTACAAGAAGTAGTTACTGATGAATCACTCTTAATTTTACGTGGCCGTGTTGTATGCCGTCAATACGTTCCATCGAAGATGCACAGGTTCGAAATAAAAATATTTGTGATGTGTAACTGTGAAACTGGATATGTATTAGGGATAATCGCGTATATGGCAAGTGATATAGACATTCCCAAAGAAAATGAACACGAATTTTCACGTGAAGTAGTGCAAAAATTCATGGAAAAATACTTGAACAAAACTTTCGTTATGCAGATAATTTCAATACTTCTCTGGAACTTGCAAAATTTCTTCTTGAAAAAAGAATGTATCATGTGGAACTGTGAGAAGCAACTGGAAAAATTTGGCCAAAATTCCAGTTTGGTCGTGAACATAAAACTACGATGAAACTAAAGAAGTGTAAGGACATGCTTGCTGTTTCTTTGTATGACACGTGCCTGGTAAACATGTTATAGACAGTTCATCAGGGAAAGATAAAGAAAACCAGCAAAATAAACAAACAAACAGTGCAACCTGCTTGGAAGCCAGGCGCCGTTTCTGAATATAAAGATGTGCTTCATTGATAAATGCGACATGCAAATCAAAAGCACTAAGCGTGTAAGTGCGTGAAATGGTACAAATTGTTGTTCATGCATCTACTGGACATTGTTATAATCAATGCTTATCGTCATTTTAGGGTAAAAACAGGGAAACGTGTGTCAGTTCGCATGCTTAGTACGCCCGTTATTCGGGTAATTGCTTTGCAAATACGGCGTCATTCAATCTGCAACACTGGGACGTCCCTCGATCATAGGACTATCTGACAGAGTATTAGGACGGGATGTTATCTCCCGTCATTTCCAAGAGTGTCTGCCACCTGCTGTAGGTAGTTCAAAGAAGCAGAAAGCATGTCATGTGTGTAAACACACACAAAGACAAGAGCAGAAAAGAAAAGTGTATCAGCGTAGTGTAAGGAGCGTGAGACACCATTGCATTTAGAGTGCTTCCTGATCAATTACTAATGAAAATATGTGAATCATTTTCATTCAGTGAACATTTAAAAATAAGTGACTAAGAAATGAATAAAGAAAAATCTAATCAATGATTTATATGTAAATTAAATAATAATCAATAATATCATTATATTATCACAATATCTTATCCATAACAATTTGGTAGGACAATTAGTTATAAATAAAATATATAAATATCCAAATTTCTTGTACATATATATAAGTAAAAAAGTGCATCTTTTGTGACTAAAAAATAAAAAACAAAATTAATAAAAAAAATTAATCCTTGATATATTTGTAAAATAAATAAGTCAGTAATATCAATATCTTATCAATAATAGTTCAGTAGGATAACTACTTGCCTATTCAATTGCCTGGCTGGTGGTTAAATTTTCTCGTATGTTGGCCAGCCTCTGAGGGTAAGTTCTCCAGCTCAAACATGTCTTGAGTTCACCAATATTCAATTGGAGACTAACTGCGACACATAAATAAAGCATTATATGGGCATCCAGCCTTACTCCCCCAACTCCAATATTATCCTGCATCTAGGTGGTAATATTGCAAATTGATAATTATATAATTGTATAGATATAGCTTCACGAATAACAGCCTTAATGTCACCCTATTAGCCGCGAGTGTATAAGTTTACTCGCATTAATATACTTAAGAAATTATCGCCATCTTTCAGCCATCTTCTCACTTTCATATTTTAGTATCTTTGCCTCTAGATAGAGACAGGATAAATGGTGGCAGTGCTATTACCTACGTACTTAACGATCGTTTACCTATAATAATAAGACACTAATTCCGTTTCTTATTAACATAAACCGATTGTTCGATAGTTGACTTCTAATTCTTATATTCTGAACTGAACTTTGAAGATTTAATTTTACATCGTTACTTGCCTAATAACTTTCTCATTCCTTCATGTTTAAATACAAAAATAAAATGGAAAGAGAATTACGAGCACGTAAACGTGGACAAGAAAATGTCCTCCAAGAACTGCTTGAAGCAATAGACAGACAACTACTTCTCCAGCAAAAGTGTGTTAGCACAATGCAATTTGTCGCACGTCAGATGAACTTCTTCGTATACTTCAAAATTTAGTGATACAAAAGTCACGTGTTGCCAACTTTGATAGGTCTCAAAATTCAGATGGTGAACAATCAGAAATACTACTCTCGGAATCCTAATGATGAACCCCCGGATTGGGATATACTTCCGCTGGAGGCATCACGTCTACCTACAGGTGATTGGGTAGCTTTTGAAAACTTGGAAGGTGTGTTAGCCAATACGGCAGTAGAACCAATACCTACCGCGACTGTACCACACCCTGCATCGATGAAGCCAATTACTTAATCAGTATACAAGGTTCCTGAAACAGAGACACATCCTGAAATGGCAAAAGCCACTCCTAAATCTTCAAAAGACTCTACTGAAATGGCAAAACCACCCAAAGCAGCAAAAATTATTACAAAAATGGCAATATCACCCACTGAAAATCCTTCATCAGCTCTTCAGCAACCAATGTCTGTG
The DNA here is from genome assembly GCA_037179515.1 of Halocaridina rubra. Classification (NCBI taxonomy): domain Eukaryota; kingdom Metazoa; phylum Arthropoda; class Malacostraca; order Decapoda; family Atyidae; genus Halocaridina; species Halocaridina rubra. The sequence continues at coordinate 37,900 of JAXCGZ010015300.1, read as the reverse complement.
CCCAATACAGCAACAGCTTCAGTGGTGGGGGACGTAGTATACAACATCCTCCCTCACTCACACTGATATACCGAAATCGACGTTAGTCAGCCATGCTGGAGGTCACATTATGGTCATTCTTTTTAAGGCTTATGATTTTGTGTTTTACTTAGAGAACTGGATGGATCGAAAGCAGTGGTCGGATATGCAGAAAATCGAGACTATTAAAGCTAGGTTGGTGGGAGATGCTGCAAACCTACTCACAACAGGCGAAGACTGGACGACCACGGATGATTGGCATACCTTGAAATCGGGTTTCCTACGGTGTGCGTCGCCTTTGCCTGAAGCTAGTGAAATGGTTTGGTTTTTAAGAGACATAAAAAGGAGGCCAGGGGAACAGTTCCATATGTTTTGGGGCAGGATTGCTAAAATAGCAATTGCTGTGAGGGCTTTGTTTCCCCACCATTCCGATTTTTCCAATCAGAGAGTGGTGTTGGATATTTGTGAACAAAACATACCTCCTAATGCACATATATACATAGACTGTACACTGTCTACACAAGAGAACATGCATACAGGGCTCAAACTTTTGTCTTGCTTCCCACAATTTAATTTGACATCTGAAGATATTGAAAATGAGAAACGTGCAGTGACTTCCTCGGATCCAACTAATTCCAATCACAAACCCTGGTATTCTGTGACTCCAATAAGTGTGCCAAATCCACGTGGAAAATGACAGTTGTGTGGATATCAGCCTAAATATCCTAAGGGATCAAGGAGGCCTCAAAGTAACTCTCGCACTAGGTGTCAAACCTGCAAATACTATGGGCATTCGCGATTCGAGGGTAGAGTCAATGTATAACAAAAAAATACTTGCGAGTCGGTGGCCAGCAGAAACGGGAAGGAATATATCACCCACCAACCTAACAAGCACAGCCAGCGGGTCGACAAAATCAGAGAGGCTAAGTAACTGAAACGGATACTTTGTTGAGCATGGGGTCTGCTTTATAGGTAGCAGCATGCATTGATAACAATAAACTTAAATGTTTATTAGACACAGGAGAATCTGTCTCCTTGCTAGAATTACGCTATGTCACAGGTAAAATTGAATTTTTGTAAAATGTTGTCATGTTGAAAACTATAAATAATGAATCACCATTTAATATTAAGTTTGAGAAAAGTGTTACCCAACGATTTTTGCTAGGTGATGTAGACTATTAGTGTACATTTTTGGTGGTTGATGCACTTAATTTGGATGATGTTCATATGCTTATAAGTTTTAATGATATGTTAAGATTGAGAATTAATTTGTGTAATTGTGGTGGTCTCCCTAAGTTGACTATAATAAACTCAGATATTCACGTCATTGGTAGATGCTCGCCAAAAATGTTTACTGTGCTCTCTAAGGTAGCTAACGAGTACAAAATATTTGCTTATGTGAAAGAAGATGTTGCAGCTGCTAACAACACTTCCCAGGTAATAACACTGACTATTAGTAAATATATGCCCAATGGCAAGACAGTATATGTTGAACCAGTGAATAAGTTTTTAGATGTAATGGAAACTGACACAATAGGTACTTGCCATAACAATTGTGTTCACATAAGTGCGTTTAAGTTTTTAGTTTCCATTGACTTTTCTGCAGGTAGTATGGACACTCGCAAATCAAGTGTAGAGTCAATGTACAGCAAAATAATGTGAGAGGCAGTGGCCAACAGTCACCGAGAAGAGTGTATTACCCACCAAACCAACTAACACAATCAGAAAGTCAACAGAACCATCAAATAAATTAGAAGACATCACCAAGAAAGGGGTTGGGGGGTATCCTGCATCTAGGTGGTAATATTGCTAATTGATAATTATATAATTGTACAGATATAGCTTCACAAATAACAGCCTTAATGTCATGATAAATTTATAAATATATATTTTTTTTCAACCTGCTAAATGTAAAAAAGTGCATCATTGGTGATTAATAAATAAAAGTAGATATATAAGAAAACGAAATAAAATGAATGTGATTATTATTTTTTTTTTATAAAGGATGTACTGTTGTATGCTAACATAATATCAATAAAAGGTAAGCACATATACTGTTTACAATTTCATCCAAAAGTAACTTACTTTATAAGAAAAAGTTTTTGCTTTCTCTCTCTCTCTGGGCCTATCCAAGTGACCAACTGGTGGTTACATTTTTTTTTTTTTTTTTGCTCTCTCCCTCTATAGGCCTATTCAAATAAATAAATAAATAAACTTTATTTCCATTTCATTACACTGGGTATTCGTCAGCCAGGGCAAGCCCCAACCCCCCACTGTGATGTCCAACCACAGCAGTTCCTGCCAGTAAACAGCTTAAACTCTCGGTCTTGGACGGGGACCGATCTTTCGACCTCGTGAATGCGAAGCCAGCGCGTTACCACTGTACTAGCCAGCAGGCAGGTGGTTATATTTTCCCGTACGTTGCCTAGCCTCTGAGGGTTAGTTCTCCAGCTCAAATATGTCTTGTGTCCACCATCTAGGTGGTAACATTGCTAATTGATAATAATATAAGTGTACAGATATAGCTTCACGAATAACAGCCTTAATGTCACGTTGGCGGACGTACTGTTCCCATGACCACCTTTCAGGATGCCTCTCTGGGAAATTGTCGTACCATATAAAAGAAAGGGAATAACTAGAAGACGGTACATCAGCCAGTAGAGACTGTGGAGTAACAGCCCTATCCGAGAGCAAGGTTCACCGACCCTATTAGCCGCGGGTATAGAAGTTTACTCGTATTAATAAACTTAGGAAATTATCGCCGTCTTTCAGCCACCTTCTCACTTGCATATTTTAAGTATCTTTGCTTCTAGATAGAGACAGGATAATATGCCTGTGTCCACCTCCATTTGACTGGTGACTACATGTGAAACATAAACTGGCTCACATTTAATCTCAACTTCTGATATACTTTACCTTGGAGGAAGAAATTTCGTAGCTCTCAATTCCTCTTCAGCTAATCTTGCTATGACTCTCTCCATGTACTGAGAAACATTACATTCCTGAAGGAGAGCCGACGCCTCTTTGCGGTAGAATGACCCGGTTTCTCGCAAGAGATCGCCTTCAAATACAGTTTCGTAAAGCTGAAATTCATCACTAAATATAAGTTAAAGGCTATATGTTAATAGTGTCTAATGAAAGGGACAGTGATAGCACTAGAGCCTGAAAATACACCTACCAAATAGCTGGAGCCCGTGTCCCTTCTCCAATGATGTGGCACCAGTGATAACAGGCAATAGCTGGACAATCTGGTAGACCTATACGAAATTATTGACCCGCCCAATTAACTGCCCAATTTAATCAGTAATGACATCAGTTAAAGTCATAACCTAGTTTATTATTAACTTTTCCACACGTTATATAAGGTTAAAGCCTTTTTCAATGACATGAGTGCTTTATGTATTCATAACAATGAAAAAAAACTGTGATGAAGCAGTGGGGTTATATCAGCTGTGGCTGTCAGCCCTCAAGACAGAAAGTCCCTTCCCACTTAGCCAGTGGGCAATCCAAACAGGACGTTGATGGGGGAATTCTGGCAACTCTTTATCCCTGAGGATCTAAGAGGTGTGATCGAGGTATATTGGCTTATGGTGAATGTGTGAGCTTTGGCACAGCCACCCTCTTACAACAGGGATTGTGGCCCCTGTATGTATGTATGCACTGTTTATTAAAATGGTAACTTACTTGTAAGGTAGACTTCTTTTTGTACATATTAACATCTACGAAGGAATGGATAACACCACGAATGGTAGGGGTGGGGGCATCGGTCGCCGCTGCTGTCCGGTCTTGCTGAATGCCTTGCAATAATACACCCACCAACCGAGACTGAAGCGGAGTTATCATCTCTCTCTGCCAAATTTCTAAACCCAATTCGCCTGCAATGATGGAATAATCAACAGATATACTAGAAAGACAAATTATTTGTTTTTTTAGAATTTTTCCCAGGCAAACAGAGAGGGCAGGGTTTAATGATCCATAATCTATGCAACGTTGGAAGGATAATGTATAAAGTGATATACGGGGCAAAGGGCTAAGGGAACAGGATACGTGAGACATGGAAAAGGCTAGCAAGAAACAGTGATCCCATATAGAAATGGCTTAAAGCTGAAGACAAAGAAGAAGAATTTATGTAACATTAAAAGATTGTTTTAGCATAATTGAATACATCAAGAGGGAACCACAGGAGCATAGTAGTTAGAGTACTCGATTCAGGAAGTGACAAATTTGCGTTCGAGCTCACAGTGGGGTGTTAGTAAGGGCATCCAACCTTAATTCACCAGCTACCACTTATCAGTGTTCATCCCATTCGAATGGGGACTAACAGTGACACATAAAATGGAACACACTGGTAAGAAATAGTAATAAAAAAGGGCTGATATAGCCTCCAGAGGATGTCGATCACAGACAAGAATATTTGTATTCAGAAAACAGCAAAGAGCAAATAATAAATAGCAAAATTTACATAGTGAAATAGTAAATGAAACAACACTTCGTTAATGATAATATTGATACATATAGTAGACAAAATGTGTAATAAAGATATCTGGAATACGATCATATGTTTTACCTATTTCTAGAAGTTGTTCAGACATGTCCATCTGCAGAGAACCGTACGTAAGATCAGCATCGCTGAACTTCTGCTTTTGAACATGTTGCGCGTTCAAATACCTGAACAATTTAAGAAAATATTAGTGCTGAGCATTTTGATATTGTGTCACATTCAAATACCTAAACAATTTACAAAAATGTATCAATGTTTCTCTTGACCAATGGGAAAATTAAATCTATTTAATACATGAATAGCTATATAGTGAACATACACAATGAACTAACAAAGAGCTAAACAATAACCAATTAGATAAATCAAAGTCAACCTCTGGTGGTAGGACTTGGAACACTGTCAAGAATAACAGCAGGAAACATGTTGTTTTAGTTAAAACAACAGAATTAATTAATTTTGGAAACAATTTCACAATGCACTTATATTTTGCACTTTCTAAATACTTAATTACACAAACTGATTGCTGATGACTTACGAATAGAGATTGTTAAGGTATTGCGTTCCTTTACTAAACTGCAACCAGTAGAGATGATACTCTGCTAAAAGATTTTCTTCTCTCTGCTTGCTAACCTTGAATTAATATAAAAACCATTAAAGACATAACCTAAAATTTCACATAAACCTCTCAAGATATGACCTAGAATTTCATAAAAGCCTTTAAACATGACCTAAAATTTTTATAAAAACCTTTAAAGACATAACATTAAATTTCATATAAACCTGTAAAGACATGACCTAGAATTTCAAGTAAACCTTTCAAAACATGACCTAAAATTATGAAAACCTGTAAAGACATAACCTTGAATTTTATAAAAACCTTAACAGACATGACCTAGAATTTCCTAAAATCCTTTAAAGAAATGACTTACAATATTATTAAACTCTAAACACATAAACTAAACTATCATAAAAACCTTTAAGTATATGACCTAGATACAGTATACAATATTATAAAAAAATTTAAAGACATTACCTAGAATATTATAAAAACCTTTACAGAAATAACCTATAATATTAACAAAATCTCTATAGGCATAACTTCTAATATAATAAAAAAAACCTTTAAAGACATCTCTCTATAAAGAAAAATCTGCATAATTTGATATAGTAGGTACTTTTACCCCTCATGTAAATATTATGAAGAGAAGGACATCACTTTTCACTGCCTTACCTCAGTATAGAGTTCTCGAACGTGCCTCTCTAATAGTTTTTTAGTCTCGGTATACAATCTCTCGGCCAGAGGCTCTGGGAAAGCTACGCAAAGGGAATAGACATCAGAGAACCTCTCATTCCAAATACTCCTCTTAATGGAGCCCATTGTAACGACCTGTTGCACAGTTTCCAACAACCCACTCCACACTTCTTCAAAGTCCACCGCACGAGGCTTCAACGACATGGTGTCAGCCTGGGGTAGATGAAGAGATAAAATTAAAAGTTAATTAAAGGTCTATAATGAAAGGTAAAGGCAAGGGACAGCGATAGCACAAAGCCTAACTATATGCCTACCACATAGCCAGGATCTAAGCCCCTTCTCCAATCATATGAACCCAGTAATCTCCAGGCAACGGCTGAACAAACAGGTTAGACCTGTAGGAAATCACTGACCCCCAAATGAATTATTCAATTTAATCAGAAATGATATCAGACAGTGAAAGCTAATTCAACCCTAGGCCAAAAGGGAATCTGCAGCCAGTATATAACAATGTCACTACCGAAAGAAACACTAAAGTTTATTATTATCTTGCACAATTTTTCTAATTTGTTAAGCCTTCAAGATAAGATTACCTTCAAGAATAGAATCTAAAAGAGATAGTGAATAAGTAATGAGCTTATGGACTCTGGTTACAATTAAGTAATCCATGTTTCTTGCTCTTGTGTTTCCCATTCAAAAGGGGGGACACAAACAGCTTGGAGCTAGGCAATTAAGACTGAATGTCCTACCTAATGACCCATGGTGAGCTAAACCACAGGTTTGTTACTTTCCAAATAGAACACACTAATCACTGTGCTACTGCAGTCCTCATACTTCAGCAATGTTCTACATGAAATATTTTGGGAAATTTTTTACTGGTATATGATTTACAAATTACTGACTAAAGGTCTGACACTAGCTCAAGAGAAGATGCCTAGTAAGGATTTTACAGTAAAGTATAAAACAATTATAAAGTAACTGTTTCTTGATATGCCTGTGTCCACCCACATTTGAATGGGGATTAACTGTGACATAAAATGGTGCATTCATTTGTGTTTAGTGGAGAAAGGAATATACTGTACTAGGAATGTGCAGCAGTTTGGCACACTGGCACTTTGTAGGTTTAATTGTTAAGGTATAAGTATATGCTTACACAATAATTACTTTTACTTATTTTCAAATTCTTAATCAGAATAACAGCAAAGCGTTATGACGAGCATCAGTGAGAAGAAATTAGTATTCAATTAAATATTTATTGAGTAAGTTTTACCCCTGAGGGCCTACAACCATGTTAACTCAAATATAATGATATATATTTAAATGTCACAATATTCCCCATTCAAATAGGAGTGGACACGAACAGGTTGGTGTTGGGAATTAAAGTTGGATGGCCTTCTTAACACCCCACAGCGAGTTTATACACAGGTTTGTTATTTCCTAAGTCGAACATACTAACTACTGAGGTACCAATGCCTTCATCTTCAGGCAAAGATTTTTGAAGATTTTATCTTCAAAAATATCTTGCAATTTTTGGGGCTCTTAAATGAATGAAGTTTTTAATGTTAATATTGGTAAAAGGGTTTCAAACGATCAGTTAAGGACAGAGGTTTCTAACATCTCTCAATATCCTGAGAGAAAACTAGAAAATTCACCTGTGCTCACCTATAAAAACATATCTGTCCCAGTGACACTCTAAATCAATGTTCATATATCTTAAGCTGAATGTCACTTGTCCACTACCAACTATAACAATACATACAAACGCCAAAATCTTCCTTATAAGAGGGGTGATTGAGTCAAAGCAAAGAAAAAATTACTTGACTATATGTGAGGAAAATAAAAAAAGAGGGGATTTCTAGTCCCCTCATTTTGCCCCATTTGACCGGAAGGCAAGTCAACACATACTGTAAGAATAATCTGCAGCATCTCAAGGCAAGTTATCCAACATTAAGCAAAGGGAGCAAATGAGAAAACCTACATGATGTGTACTAACAAAATATGATACCAATAGCTATCCACAACAGATATTTAATTATTCTGGCCATACTCCTGGATTTCCATTGATCCAAAAGGAAGCTATCACAGCCTAAATATTTACTGTAAAGCTTCAACCTAGAAATTTTGGGTTAGGCTACAAATTATGGATCTTGTAAAGAAGAGTAGCCTAAGGGTGTGCTCTAAGGAATTGGTATTCAACCTGTGGGCCAAGGGCTGTTCTCAGGAGGGTAACGGACATCTTCCAAACTAGTGATTAAAATATGAAAAATAAATGAAAAAGTGTAAATTGAGTTTTGATTACAATGCAGGCCAGTACTTAATTTCATAAATGAAGAAGTAGAACTAATAATGCTTTGAATATGCTTTATAATCATTTTATCAAAATTGCATACTTCTGAAGGGCAGACTGCCATGAATAGTTATGGATACTAAACGTGGGCCATGGCACAAAAAGGTTGAAAACCAATGCTCATAGGTTATTCATATTTACAAGGCAAATCACCTAACCTTACCTAAACTAACCTATCCTAACCTAACAATTTATGGGGTTCCGGGGTTACCCATCTATACAAGATAACAAATTAAGAAGGAATGATTCTGTACAAATGTAATTTATATATCTATCTATACAGTTATAATTAGCTACATCTTAAGAGAAATTATAGATCAACAAAACATTAACCACAAACTAAACCAACAATGGTTTGTAAATTCACTTCATGAAAAAATGCAAACTACTCGCTAGCCATTGAGGTGACTTGAATGTTACTCTAAGAGCGCAAAATTGGTTAATGAGCTAACAAACAATCGCTAATTAATATGACTATCTTCAATGAGTTAGATTTAATAAAGTAGCATCATTGCAAAGTACCAAACCGATTAACATAAGTAACCAGAAATGAAACAATTTGGAAATCCCATAATGGCAACAGACTAAATGAATAATGCAAAAAATTCCTCAAAACTTTAAATATACAGCAATCTTTGGTATCCCTATACTCTCATCAGATTACTGGGTAAATGTTTATTTTCACACACCCCAACAATTCCATAGTTCACCTTACGGTTTTTCGGTGGTCTTTGATGCGTTTTTTAATGGTTTTAAAACTCCTAAGGAAAAATATTCCTAAAAAAATTTGGATAATCAATATTCTTTGGTATCCCTAAACTCTCATCAGACTGATGGGTAAATGTTTATTTTCACACCCTCAACGAATTGAAAGTTGGAACGTGGGAATTTGGGGTTTTGGGGAAATTAATAATAAAATAACAGCAAATAATACAAATTCTTTGGAAAGCATTAACGTTAATGGGAAATGGGGGGGGGTATTGTGCAAAATTTTAAAAACAAAAATTTATATGTGAAATGACAGTCATAACTTCTAAAACAATAAATAACACTACCGAAAATTCCTAGCTGGGGGGCTTCGCCCCAGACCACTTAACTAACCTAACTTTTCCTATCCTATGTAAATAGCAATTAATGAGTGCAATAAAAATTTCAAATATTTAATAGCTCATTTACTTGAAACCATTCTAACTGGGGGATTTGCCCCTTAACAGAAATTAATTTTTGTATTTTCCCCTAAAACTCCGATATCCCTCGCTCCCCCCGCACTGAGGAGTGGGGAAATTGAATATATCACAAAAACTAGATATTTCTTGAGGAACAATATATTAAAACCACTGAAACCATAAAAAAACACTTCATAACCACAAGTACGCCATATTTATTGATTATAATTTGGAAAATTAAGAAAGTTAAGAAGTCTTTTTATCTCGAAATATAAAACAGAAGAAACAATAAGACACAAGAAAATACAGGAGTTAAATTGGAACTATAACGTTGTCTCAGCTGATTAGACAATGGTGCAAATTCGCCATTACTCTCCTTAACCCGTATTTAACACTTTCCTGAAATAGAATTTAACAAATTAACAGCGTAAACAAGTTTTTACTGCGGAATTACCGGTAGGGAAAATAACAAGGCAGGAACAAACAAAATTAAAAACAATAAAGTGGTTGGTTGCCGAAGAAACAGCTGATCAGCCAATGATGCAAATTCACCATCGCTCATCTTTCACCATATTTAACAATCATACTGATTACAATTTAACAAAATCACAATAAAACCATTTTCTGAGGTGAGTCTGAGGATTGGAGAGTAATAATCACCTGAGAAACCTTTCAAATTACTTAATAATATTCATGTAAACAATGATCTGAGGAGGACCTCTTGCTTCCACTGTTGCCAACATCGGAATAATTTTTTTCCTAAGGCGAAAATTACATTTTTGGGGGCTTTAGAAATATTATGAAAATTAAATCGCTAAAATTAGTCATTTTATTATTATACTCTGAATAATAAGAAATTGATGATTAAGTGAATATTCTGAGTAATGGTCCCTAAAATTTTCCAATTAAATTCATTTTTTTTTTATTTTAGTTCTTGGAAAGTTATAATCAGAAAAAAGTATGTCAAATTTTTTCATATAAAATTGCCTTTGAGAAATATTATTTAATAAATACATTAGAATGTATATATATATATATATATATATATATATATATATATATATATATATATATATATATATATATATATATATATATATATATATATATATATATATACTTTCCATTTTAAGCTCTGAAAATAATTTTTGAAAAATAAAAGTAATTAAAAATATTATTTTGTACATGGAGAATTTATGCGTTAGTCCAGTGATTCCCAAGCTTTACACCTTGGAGGAACCCTTGTAATAATTTTTCATATTCCAAGGAACCTCTATAAATGGTATACTAATATATATATATATATATATATATATATATATATATATATATATATATATATATATATATATATATATATATATATATATATATATATATATATATATATATATATATATATTCTTGATTTGCTTTTAATGACGGTCAGGCATGAGAAAGCTTGTTCACAGAGGTAAGGCGTTGAAATTTGGAGTAAAACAGCTAATGCTTGTTCTTCAGACGACAGGGTACTCGTGCTTTGCAGAAATCCAAAACTTGCCAAGTGATACTTCATTAAATTTCATTTTCAAGGTTCGATCGCACTGTAGTTCACACAGTTCTTCCTCTTCTTGAAGACTAAGTATGTTTCCTGTACCTGGTGAGAACTCAGTGAAGGGGTTTCTCGCCCAGTCATACGTATCTGATGACAAGGAGGGGAAGTACTTATGAAGTTTTTCTGACACTGATCCCAAATGACTTTGTAATTAATGGAGTGACATTTTCATATTCAGTCTGAGTTTGAACTTGAAGTAGGAGTGGCAACATTTCGACGTTTCCTCTTGAAAGGTTTTTTTTTTTTTTTTAAACAGCGAGTTTATTCTAACATGCAAGAAGTTTGTCTGTGGAAGTCAGAATTTTTCCTTCACACCCTGCATGCCGGTGTTCAAGTTATTTAAATACTGCTAAATATTAGCTAAATATGCTTATTTCATTTGCCAGTTTGTAGATTCAAGACATTCACAGAAACTGACTTTCTTATTCTATTTGAAGAAAAGTAGCAGTTCCTGTTGCAGCTGGAATACCCTTGTCAAAACTTCACCTCCCGAAAGCCATCGAGCCTGTGTGTAGGAGAAGCATCATGTGATCTTTTGGCATGTTTTCACATTACCTTGCAAACATACGAGACTTCAGAGGGCACTGCTTTATAAAGCTGACCATATTCACAGTTATATTAAGGACTTGTTTTAAATCATCCCCAATAGTTTTCGAAACCAAAACTTCCCGGTGGAGAAAGCAGTGAATTGTTATGAGTCCAGGGTTTTTTTTTTCTTTCACGCATAATACAAAGCCTTGTACTGAGCCAATCATTGAGGGAGAACCATCTGTGCAGATTCCAAATCATCGGTTCCATGATAATGCACAAGATTTCAGGTAAGAAGACAAGATGTTGAAAATGTCGTGGCCTTTGGTAGTTTCTGGCAGTTCTTTACAGCAAATATAATTTCCCATTTTTTTCACCTTCATTTTCAAATCATACAAATGCCAGCAGCAGAGTTTTGCTAGTTAAATTAGTGGTTTCATCTACTTGGAGAGCAAAGTTGTTATTTTTCAGTATTTCAGACAACCAGAAATATTATTGGACAGGTCATCCACACGCCTACTAATTGTACTGACATAAACAGGAACCTTGCCTAATTCACTCTCAGCTTGTTCACCTGGCATTGGTCTCACAATTATTTTACAAGCAGGCATTAATTATTAGGCTTTCTGCAATATTTTTTTTTTTCAACTAGCTCAGCCACTAAATAGATTGCTTCTTGGGCCTTGTTACTGATGGTTACCTTCTTTGAAAATAAAAAAATCTGCTGTGAATCCAAAAGTCTTCGAAAATAATCCATGGTTTTATTTGAAAAGTGGCTGTGATTAGTAGTGAAGTGTTGCTTTAACTTGGCTGGGGCCATAAGTGTGTTAGCGAGCTTTTTCTCCACAAACAATGCACAAAGGAAGTGAAAAGCTTTCTCCTCCAGTCCACGTAAAGCCAATGGCCTTATAACTTCCATTGTAGAGGGGATTTTTTTTTTTTTTTTACATCACTCGCCTATCCTTACTCGTACTTGGCTGTGGTATTTGATTCTCCATCATTGTCCTCTTCTCCACTAACATGCTTTCTTTTCAAATATTTGAACAGGCGACAGTGTTTAAAGTCCGTATCAAACTAATATTAACTAGTGATATCAAATAACACAGAGTTTCACACTGTTGCGCTACTCAAAACCGATTGAAGGATTGTATGACTGTGAACGGCTGAGCTGGGGTTCGTCACACGTATGATATTCGTACGGGTTGCCACACCCTCCTACCCATCCCCTGCTTGTTGGATTCCTTTCAAAAAGGGCATAACTATAGTAACTGAAAAAAGAAAAAAAAATCGCCAGACACAGCTACTAAATTATGGATATTGGCAATAGTGTATGTCCAAGAACGTTAAGATAATAGAAAATATTTCTAAGAAAACATTTTATTATTATTATTATGACACTATGGCTCGCATTATTTATATCAATATTATAAATTCTATAAAAATATATTTTCCTTTTCAATAATAAAGATTTAGTTAAATATATGTAATTTTTATAAATGAAAATTATGAGAAAACTTATTATGTAACTCTAGGTCAATTTTTATATTAAAATATTACAGATATTATAGAAATTAATATTTTATTAATTATCATTTCATTAGGAAGATTTTTATCAAGCGTGGAAATATTTGGTAGCAGCTGGAAAATAAGTATTATTTTTTTTTTTGTTTTTTATTAGCGTTGATTTTTTACTATGTCAAGCTATTATAGATTTAGGTATATATTTTTATGGAAAAAAAACTATATAATAATAATTATTATATACGATAAATTTATTTGTTTACATAAGGCATAAAAATTCTACGATTTACTATCTCAATTTATTAAGTATTGCTTCCCTTATTTTGGAAATAAAAAGTCATAATATCAAGAAATCTCAAATAAATTGATAAATATAGCAAAACTTAAATTACTTAACAATAACATAGTTTTATATATTATATATATTTTGAGACAAAAAGTTACTATGAATAAAATTATTAAAAATATAAAAAGAGCTATTACTACATTTTGATGCGTAGATATATTTATCATTACTTATAATGTAGAAATTTAATCCTTCTTTATTGTGAATCTTCTTCTTCAAAATGGCATTATTGCGGAGAGGAATTTCATATTTACCTTTTATAACGCAGAAAACAGGTAAGATTAGCGTGAATTAATTAGGAGAAAGACACTGATCTAATTATCTGTATTCAGATTATTTATACATTGTTATAACTATAGATACTAGTAAAAACTAGACCCAAACTTACCTAGTTCAGAAATGAAACATTTTGCGTCTGGCCATGATTCGATCCTAGGGCCCATAATCCTTTTGCTAAGGCGTTACTAACTGTATCACCGAAGGGCTACAAAGAGAGAGATTCCTCTCAGTTAATCATTGGAGCTAGGGAATGAATGCACTCTACTGAATGCCTATGTTCATTTTACTCTTCCCAACCACACTCCTGTCTTGTTTTCGCATTTAATTCAAAACCCTGCAATAAGACTTCCTCAGTGATCAAATAAATACTTTATTATATGTGAAAACGTGAAACATATTGTCCCTGGCCAGGATTTGAACCCCTGTATACTTGGTTAAGTTTCTTTTTATGCACCCATCCAGTTTGATTAGGCTAGTTACATTAGTTCCAGAAATAAAAGCGGTGCATAAAACTAATCTTTACCATGTATTGTATCTACTCACATTTGTAATGCCAAAGTTTGTCCCTCTCATGTTCCGTAATTTACATATTGAACTGAACCTTTTTGTGTTTAATTTTTCATTCTTAGCTATTCACTATTGCTCTGTCGAGCAGTGTTGTTGTAGTTCCCTAAGCTGTCATGCCAAACACCTTCAGGTCCCTAAGGAAGGTGAGATGATTGCCAATCCCGGGGTTCCCGCAAAGCTCTTGGGGAGTGTATGTTGTGATGCTGGCCTACGTGCTTGTAAGCAGTGAAGTCTTCCATAATGTATGAGGTCATGTGTTATATCTTGGATAGACATTATTGGAGTCGTTCAGGTTCTTCTGATACCCCACATTGGCTGGATGCTCTTTTATTAAACACTATTTTGTGCCTGGTAATCAAAATCACACTCAGTGCATGGTTCCACCAACATTTTTAATTCTTATATAGTATACCTAGTTGATTATATATGATGTACATAAGTGCAAGTGCGAGGGCACGTGTTTATAAAAAGTTAAAGTTTGCGGTTTTAGCCCTCCTATCAGAGGCATCGCCCCTGCTCTGGTGGGCGTCAGCCAGTGCAAGCCCTAACCCCCTACTGTGGTGTCCAGTCGCAGCGGTAACCTTCCCAGTCTTCTTCTTCTTCGTCTACATCTTTTCCTACTTTTATTTGGGGTCGATGTTTCTGGCCAGTTTTCTCCATTGGTTTCTGTCCCATACCTCATCACCCAACAAACCTTTAGACCTCAGGTCGTCATTGATGCAATCCATCCACCTACGCTTTGGTCTCCCTTTCCTTCTCTTACCCTGTATATCCATTTCCATCACCCTCCTCCCAACATACTGTTCATCCCTCCTAACGACATGACCATACCATCATAGTCTACTTTCTTGTATCTTATCTGATATTTCTCTAACTTTTGAGGTACCTCTAATTACCTCGTTTCTGATCTTATCGCTTCTTGTCACCCCACACATCCATCTCAACATCCTCATCTCAGCCACATCCAGTTTTTTCTCTTGTGTCTTCTTTATTGCCCATGTCTCTGCTCCATACATCATCGCAGGTCTCACATCTGTCTTATGCACTTTACCCCTCAAATTAATCCCTATTCTCCTGTCGCACAGCACCCCAGACACTTTCTTCCAGTTCTTCCATCCCGCTTGTATTCTGTGGGTTATTTCTGACTCTAGGTCACCATCCTCTGCTACTGTTGATCCTAAATACTTGAACTTTTCAACACCTCCCCCTGCAAATTGACCTCCCCATCCTCATCATCTCTCAACCTCAAGTACTCTGTCTTCTTCCAGCTGATTTTCAGTCCTCTATCCTCCATCACTCTTCTCCACTCCTCATGCTTCTCCTCCACTACCTCTCGTCTGTTGCTACACAGTACAATGTCATCTGCAAAGAGCATACACCATGGAGACTGATCTCTAATAACCTGGGTTACTACATCCAAGGCCAGATCAAATAGATATGGACTCAAAGCAGACCCTTGATGCAAACCAGCATTTACTGAGAGACTTTTCGTCAAGCCCACACTGTTCTTAACATTTGCCTCTGCCCTTTCATACATATCTTGGATGATTCTTACATATTTCTCGGGGACTCCCTTTTCTCTAATAAACCTCCACATCTCTTGACGTGGTACTCGATCATATGCCTTTTCCAGGTCAATAAAGACCATATGCAGTCCTTTCTGTTTCTCGCTGTGCTTTTCCATCATTTGTCTCAAGGCAAATATGGCATCCACTGTCCCTCTTCCAGGCATGAAGCCAAACTATTCATTCCCAATTGTCGTTACCTCTCTGAGTCTCCGCTCCATGATCTTCTCCCATATCTTCATAGTATGACTTGACAGCTATATACCTCTATAGTTTCCACACTCCTGAATGTCTCCCTTCCCTTTATAGATTGGGATGATTAAGCTTCCTCTCCATTCCTCTGGCATCTTTTCCTGACTAAAGATCTCTTGCATTAAGTCCCACAGGATATCTATGCCTTCCTCTCCAAGACTCTTCCATACCTCCACTGGCAACTTATCAGGTCCTGCTGCCTTTCCACTTTTTATTTTCCTTACTGCCCACTCTACCTTTCTTCTAGCCACTGCTGTTGTAACTGCTTCGTTTGGAAGTCCATCTTCAAATACTTCTCTTGGGTTCTCTTCATTTAGTAA
This sequence comes from Halocaridina rubra, assembly GCA_037179515.1. Classification (NCBI taxonomy): domain Eukaryota; kingdom Metazoa; phylum Arthropoda; class Malacostraca; order Decapoda; family Atyidae; genus Halocaridina; species Halocaridina rubra. The sequence continues at coordinate 21,644 of JAXCGZ010015300.1, read as the reverse complement.
TCCTTCAAAATAACTTTCCCATCTGCTTTTTATGTCATCCTCTTCTGCTAGAACTACTCCATAGTTATCCTTTATTTGTCTTACTTGGGTCAAGTCCTTGGTTGCAGCATCTTGGGCCTTGGCAATTCGCCATATTTTCTTCTCTCCTTCTGGTGTTTCCAGCTCTTCATAGACTTCATTCAATTTCTGTACTAACCAGAAGGCTAATATAGAGAGATGGAGGCAAAGTTTATTTTTTTATACCGTTTAGTTTTCCTTTTCTCATTGTAACCACCCTGGTATCCATGGTGGGAACTGCAAAAATACACATGCAGCCTCTTATCCCCAAGGAGCTAAGAAGAGTGAGCGAGTATATTAGCTTCTGGTAAATGTGTGCTTTGACTTGGCCACCCACTTACAAGTAGGATAGCAGGAAAAAGCAGTATGTATAAAAAAAAATTTGTAGCAGGAAGATATAGAACATAAGTCTTTCCAAATGCAGTGTTACTCTTATATCTACTTGCACTGATCTAAAAAATTCTTACTTTATTTCAGAACTTTTAGGAGCGAGTATCTTCAGTCCAAGAGGTTATTCCCAAATTCCCGGTCGTGAAGAAGCCGTCGTGGTCACAGACGATGGGAAAACCATTGTGTGCTGGCATCCAGAGCCCACTATTCCATATGAATTGACAATGGTATGAAAAGTGTGAAAGTATTTTTTTTAGGATAACCTTAATTGACTTAGTGTTTTGAAGCTTTTTTTTGCAGTATGTTAGTCTTTCTCTTAATATTTACTGTGCCTTTTGAAGTATTTTTGTATTACTGCTGAAAACCATTACAGTATTTGTATTACCAACTTTCACAAATTTACTAATCCAGTACTTTTACTGTTTTCTTTAGTTATTTATTATTCGTCATGGTAAGTTACACTCTTATAAAAATCCAGGTTTTATTTGTCACCATTAGTTCTCATTATGCGGTTGGACAGACTGTGTGTGGCTGGGGAATTAAGGTTGGATGTCCTTTTGTAGCACCCCAAGGTGGTCTCAATCATGAGTCTGTCAACTCTGGAGTCGAGCAAAGCTGACCACTCGGCTCTTGTGTTACACGTTCATCCATACTTAATCAGCCTCATATATTCACTAATGAAGAGTGTGTTTATTCAAGTACAGTAACCACATGAGAATCCCAAGCCCAATATGATAAATTCCTCAATATCGCCTCCAATGCCGTGCGACACAAAGGGCCTCAATTGTCATGATTACTTAACCTAATTTAGTTCTCTTAGACTTGGAAAAACTTAATTAGCCTTATATGATCACTAATTAGGGGGGTATTTTTATTCAAAACAAAGTAATGAGATTCCACATCCAGTAGGGTTAAAGTCATCGTCATTGTAGTGCAATGCAAAGGGCCCAATTTATTTTGTGATTAATGAGCCTAATTTTTCATGTCAGCCCCTTCCTGAAGGTCCTGCAGAACCCGACACTATTCTCAAAATTCAGAGTAGCCAGGAAATGAAAAAGTTATTCAGGCAGAGTCATCCTTTCTTCATTAACAAGGAGCTGCGAGAGCTGACGTATACTACTAAACACAGATGGTATCCTAGGTAAGTTACCGTGACTTGCTTTTATTATTAGTTTGCATTTGATCTGATATTACAGCATCTAATTTTGACTCTCTTGAGATTACGTATCTGTTAAATCAGCCTTGTATTATTTTTATATATACATGGTTCCATGTAAATTCCACCCTGAAAATTCCTTCTCACCAGTTTTTCACCCCACTAAACCTAACGTAACTTAATCAAACCTAACAATGAAACTAACTTAAGGCAAACAATCATAAAAGTGAAGTGTATTGGTTAATTGGTGGAATATATATATATATATATATATATATATATATATATATATATATATATATATATATATATATATATATAATATATATATATATATATATATATATATATATATATATATATATATATATATATATATATATATATATATATATATATATATATCTCCACTGAAGTTAGTGTTGTGGTTACAGTTGAATGACATAAATGATGCAGCAGGGCTCCCTCATATATCCTGCCTATCTTCACATTTTCTGTCAGCTGCATTGTGATAAGAAACTTATTTCAGAAGAAGGTATTATTGTCCCTTCTCCTCCCCCCATCTCTTTTAGTTACCGCTTCCAAAATGCTAAGAATAAGATAATTCCCTCTTTTACCTCCACCCCCAAGAGTTAATCCTTTATTCGACTCTTACATTGTAACGTAAGACTCAGTGATGAGAGAATTTCACATTCAAAATTCCTGAATGAAGAGGAAACTGAAAAATAAATGGTACAGGGAGGCTAGCAAACTCCCATTATTTTCTTCCCCTTGCCATAAATTAGCTCACTGCAAAAAATCCTCACCCATTGACCCTGTGGATGATCCAAGCAGGTTGGTGGGGGGTAACTGTGGTAGCTCTTTATCCCCAAGGAACTACGATTAGGTAATCGAGACGTATTAGGTTTTGGTGTATGTTTGTGGACTGACTTGGCCATTCCCATTACAAGGAGCATTACTGTCATTGTACATGTATGTAAGGAGGAATCACCTAACAGACGAGTAAAGGAATGTCAGGTATTAAGTCCCGCTGCTTTCACTTTTTTTTAGATACATTTGGGGCCATTTGACTGGTTCAGCAGGATGAGGCACATCTTGAATGGGTATTTCTCTTTTTTTAATGACTGTAAACGATAGTTAAGAGGAATGATCAAGGTGTGTTTGGGATTGAGGCCAATGTTTATGTATGTATGTATGTATAAACACTGAAAAGCAATGTTAAACTAAGTTTATATATTATTTTTTCCAGACCACAGAAACGTTTTGCCAAGAAAAATCCTCCGAGAGACAGAGAGTATTTGTAGAAACAAGAGAAGACACATATTTCGCTTTTTTGATATAGAAATGTGCATAAGATTAAAGTTTTGTTAACCTGAGTACAGTATATCAAACTGGACTTAATTTAGTTGTATGTACATCTCTTTTATACAAATACCATCACAGTGTGATTGCGAGTCTAACCATTCAGTAAATTTTGTTCATAAGAAATGTATTTTGTAAATACTTTTTATTTAATAAATGTTCTACTGTACAGCAAATTTTTTAATCCTCTTATGGAATAGCATTTACAATGACTTCTCGTCCCACCTCTCTAACAGATATAATACAATGTAATTAGGAAAAGAATAAGTACCACTCTTGCAGATAACGAGACACATCATCAGTCTCAAAGATTTAAGTGAAGAAGCTAATGGGCTTCTTGCTTCATAATGGATTGCTGAAAAGGGAAAAAAATTTATTTACGGATAGCAAATCAGAGAAGACATCCCTTGAAATCGTCTTATCTATAATATCGGATTATTGTTATCCCTATGTAAACTGACAATCATGGAAATTAGCATTATAATAAATTACCACAGTTAGAAGTAATACTTACAAGACGAGACAGATCCACACACTGAGTGAAATGTTCAACTTCTCTGGCGCAGCGGAGGGACTGACGAGGATGATCCTGGTAGCAATTCATCACGGCTTCTTGTTGGTTCTGGCAGACGGGTGTACAGGAAGCCTTCATGAACAGGCTCTCTACCTCTTTAAGGGCGCTGGACACTTGTTCTTCAGAGAGCCCAGAAATTTTTGCAAACTGAGGGTTTCCGAGTACATGTCGGTTAGAAAACTGAAGATATATATACTAACTACACTAAAAGATAAAATATTTCAATCTCTCATATAGTAAATCTTACTACATAATATTCTATAATGTTTCTATAATGACAGTTGTAATAAATCAATTGCAAAAGTCATAGAAAAACAGGTGTTATTACACCACGCAATGAGCTGTAAGAGTAATCAAGGATCCGATATGGCAAACATTCTTGCCGTTTGCTTGGCAAGAGTAACTGAGACTCCATTAGGATAAATATAGCATTAGCACCTCCTACTTAGCAAGAGTAATCAAGGGAGCACTAAAAACAATATTTTCACCTCTTGCTCCCTAGAATCCATTTTCTCCCGCCATGCTTGATTTAGTTTTTTAATCTCTTGTTCCTTTTCCTCACGCAGCCTCATAACCATTAAGTGCGCTTCTTCAGCATATATAGACCATGGAGGGATACTTCCGCCTGGTTGCACCAGTGTTGGTCCTGGGCCAGCTCTGAAGATAAGATATAAGTTTCAATTATGATTGCTATTTTATATAACTAGTTTTGATTAATACAAAATTGCATTCCATATATAATGGAGATTATGTTATGATCTCGAAGTGGGTGCTTACAATCACATACTCCGACAGCACAACATACACTCCCTAAGAGATCTGTGGGTAAGCTCAGGATCAGCAGTGACCTACCTCAAGACCTTGGAGCTATTCAACCAGGCAGCTTAGGGAACAACAGCAACAACTATAAGGGAATTAGTCTCTACATTTTATTTTGCAAAGGAATCAGATAGAGCAAAATTTCTCTGAAGAAACTATAATACGTCCCATAATTTACAATTCTTTAGAGCCATGTTACATATGAACATACTTCAGGTAAGCTAAGTCAGGCACCAGAATATCTTAGGATATGATGAAGCAGGTCTTCATCATGCCTTGCCTATCCAGACGGCTTCTATCTGCTATTCTGTGACAAGGAAAATAAGAAGGGACGGAACTGCCAGCCCCTCACTTATCCATTCCTTTTAGGGGCCACTTTTGACACAGAAAACAGATAAATCCACTACAGACGTAAAAAACGTAATGTTTTTCGTTGTTTGCTGTTTAATGTGACACTATTAATCCCCATTCAATGAGGGTGGACACAAACAGATTGGAGCTTATGAATTAAGGCTGGATACCCTTCCTAATGCCTTACAATAGGCTAGTTACTTTGCAAGCTGAGTGCTCTAACCACTGCACTACCACAGACCACAAAGTACCCAAGGTGAAAACGCATTCAACAACAAACCTTATAGCAACATCAACATCAGGAGCAGTTACTTCAACTTGTTGTGGGATGGGTAACTTCAATTCAGGGGGTTTTGGCATGGGCACCTCAACAACTGAAGATGGAGGAGTACCTGGAGGAAGAGTTATACCCATAAATAACAATTTAAAATAGTACAGCTAACTCCGATTTGTATTTTTTACAAATGATTATGTATACTCTTTTCGAAAAGATTACTTAGGTTTTGTTGTTATTTACAAATGATTTTGTTACAAATACATTAAAAATGTTTCTTATAATATTTCTGACTTTAGTTAGCAATTATAGTATACAGAACATACCTATAAATAAAATAGAGATAGCAGCTAATACAGGTTTTATTTTACAAAAAACACTTTACTATATTCAGAGATTACTTTTGCTTCAAACAGTGTATCGTCATGGTTAAAAACTTTTTTCCCAATATTTCTGTACAGTATTTACTTGATTATTTCATAAATCCTAAAATAAAACCATACGAGAAAAGGAACGATTTCTATTTAGCCAATTCTAAAACAATGTAAAAAGAAGTTAATAATGATTTTTCTGTAGAAAGCATAAATGGAACCTGATTAACTGCATATTTCTCAATAAGATAAAAACAAAGAGCAGTAGCAAAGCATGCTTGCAATCAATATTAAAGGCCCAGAGCAGGCACCAAATACAAGTTGAGGCAAATTTCCCATCATATATTAGCAAAAATTCTATTTAAAAATCGCAGTGCCTGAAAGTGGTTCTGATTAGCCTTAATGTTCAAACACAATTGCGATTAATTTTTTTTATATATGAGGAGGCCACTGGGAGGAGTAAAGAAAACTGTCCTCGTCAGGCCAGGACATAAAAATAGCTGCAACTGATCTTGCAAGTTTTTGTAAAAGCAATATGATCAATATATGATGAAAAATCACCTCTCAATTTTGTGGATAAGGGGTTAAGGGATGGAGGGAATGAGACCTGATGCTTGTTAATATATGCCTTTTTATGTGAAATGGGTGATAAGAAGATCTTAACTCATATGCCCTGTGAATGATCCAAGCAGGATGGTTGGGGGGAATTATGGCAGACCTTCATCCCCAAGTAGTGATCAAGGTGTGTTGGCTTCTGGTGAATGTGTGTGCTTCGACTCAGTCATCCCTTAAGAGGGATTATGGCCACTGCATATGTATGTAGAATACATATGAAATATAATACGTAAACATACAAAAAGTAAGAAGAAGAAGAAGCCCTTAAAGAAAGCAACCAAAATAGTATGTGAGGTAATTTTTAATTTCATGAAATCAAAAAGTCACTTTCTCAAAGCACAATACAAGAATATTCTAGTACAGTATTTTACTTTGAGAAGATGACCCACTGAAGTCACAAAATTAATTAGCAATTCATATATTTTCGTGTTGTTTTCTTAAAGGGGTATTTTCCAACCATTTTAAACTGCATGGCATGAGCTTAGAAATTTTTAGTCTAAAAGTATTTGATAAAATAAGAATCACATTTGTTCTCTGTGAGACAAGCCAGTGAGCACAGCTCTCCAGTGTTCTTGGGAGTTACATATCTAGTTCTTTTCACTAACAAGAAAAAAAAAACACTGTCTCATAACTGCATACATATATTTAAAATGGCCACAAACCCCTCTGTAAGGGGAGTGGCAGAGTCAAATCACACATTCACCACAAGCTATTATACCTTGATCTCTTCTCTTAGGTCTTTGAGTATAAAGGACTGTAATTGCTCCCTTCCACCACCCTCCTTGGGATTACCACAGGGTACGTGGGCAAGAATCTTCTGCCATGAGGCCTGACATCTGCAATTCGTTTACCCCCACCACTTCATCTCATGGCAACCAACCCCACATCCTCCTGTCTCAGTTTACTGTAATAGCAAGAGTGAGAAAACTCTTTGGCCCATGTCAACTATAAACAATCTTTCTTCACTCAATCCTATCTTTTGCACTCTCTCTTCCCCACTCCACTGACATACCACATGCATTTAATGCTCATTCATCGCTCTCATTCGAGGTCTTCCTTTCAGCTTTACTCCCATCACTTCTGTTCCCCGGACAAATACTTGCCATATATCCAAACGATCTCAACACTCTCTGATCTAACTCTCATAAGTATGAGAAGTACTTTATTCTTCAAAGTATCTGAAGTATGGAATCTGTCATTAATATGAAGAGCAATATGCAAAAATTAAGACACTCTTACCTGTAGAGTCATCATGAGCAATAAAAGTAACAAGAATAACAATGAATGAATAATGCAATTAAGGCAATAATTTAGTTAAACAAATAGTACAAAAATAGAAAAAAAATGTCAATAAAAAAATAAACCAAAAGTGAAAGATATAGATGCATTTTTTCTCAGATGTCGTGTAATCTCTGAACTGCGAATGTCCACTCAAGATTGCTGTTTTGTGTAACAATTTCACTATCAATCCCCATTCATATATGGGTAGGAAAAGAAAGGTTTAAGCAGGGGAAATAAGTCTGTAAATGGATAATAATCCTACCTACATATTTAAGAAAAGGAATATTTTTTTTCATAAACGAGAACATGTCCAATATAATACTAAGAAACCTAATGGATTGAGATAAAATATACACAATATATTCTGATAGTGGATATTACCATCAGAGAGCTTTGGACCAATCACAGATTTAATTAACTATGTAGTAATGACTTCATAATACTATTATTCTCTGTAGCAGTCTATACACAAGTAAATGTAATACCACAAGACATTTCTTTGGTTTGCCTATGCCTGTAATAATGGGTTTTCCTCTATCTAGAATCATGTGCCTATCACATGATAGTGTGCTGAAGAGCTATAGCAATATAAATCTATATGTAGTAGTAGCATAGTTACGGGCATGCAGTTAGATGAAAACAAGGAAAAACCTCTTGAAAAAAAAAATTAAGAGATTATTCTGCGATATATACACACAAAAAATGAAAACGATCATGCCCGGCACTACACAGCAAAAGAAAAAAGGAACCTTAAATCAGTATATTACCACCACACTGCCTGCATCTAGTATTATTCAAAATCTCAAAATATATATAAAAAAATTTTTTTTTGAAGATTTTAGTATTAACCAGAGTTATCAACCAATAAACTCCTTCAATAATGATTTAATTCATAACTTTAAAGTATTCAGCGATAAGTTGTTGAGGAAACAGGAAGTAAATGTTTAGATCAGTTTTAAGAGACTGGATATGCTCACTTTTATAGAGCTAACTACAGTCAACGTAACTACAATATTAAGAATTACTCATTTCTAAGCTGTACTCCAAGGGCTATGTTTTTTATCATAAATATATAATATAATATACTGTATTTAAATTTATCCTGGATTCAAAATCTTTGAGATATTACACAGTATAGTTTCTAATATACTGAGTTAGAGAGTTGTAATACTGGTTAGTTTGGTTATACCGTATTTCCCCAAGTCTTAAACCTACTTTCTACAGGATCACTACCAAAGGCAGCGGCCAATAAGGTTTCAGCAGAAGGCAACTGCACTTCTACTACTGAGCTAACTGCTGTTGTACTATCAGCGGCATCTGCTTCAACAGATGCTTCAGCAGTGAGAGAGTTTGACACGTCCGGAAAAGGAACAGTGTCAGAAGCAGCAACAGCATGTACTTCAGCATCAGAGTCAGCAATAGCTACGTTCTCAGAGCCAGAGACCTCTGTCTCACATATACCTTCTGGTTTTGACTGCTCAGTATGGCTAATATGAGTTTCAGAATCAGTTATTTTAGCAGAGGGTGAGAGAAATGAGAGAGAAGTCCCTTCAGCAGAAGCTTCAGCTGGGACAGAAGGAAGATCATCATCAACAGAAATAGCATCAGGAGGGTGAGACTCACCCGGTGCTTGCGGCTCAGGCTCAGGGGATACTCCTCGAGGAACTGGTTTGGGTGCTAAAGGCTCAGGGACAAAGGGAAGTACGTCAGGGACTTTAGGCGGTTCTAAGGAATATGGCTCGGGTATCTGAGAAGGAGATAGCGAAGCTACAGCAGGGGGAGGGGATGGTGACACCGGCTCTGGGGCAGCTGCTGGAGTGACCCGCTCTGACAATGCAGCATGCTGACCTTCTATCTGACCCCGTAGTCGCTGGGCCAAAGATTCTGATAACTGCAAGTAAATACAACAATTAAACACATCAAAATAGTATGTTATTAAACCAAGCCAAATAAATGCAAAGGAACACTGACACTGCTCTTAGCAGATTCATGACACAATTATTAGTTCCAACCCTAAAATCTTATTTTTACTTCCCATGGTGACTTGAACAATGTCTCCTATAAATATTTGAAAATAAGTAGTATTTTAAATATTTCATTATTAAGAGCATATATTGACAAAAATGCTTTTAAACATTAAAGTATTTCATATGAATTAGCTTGCTAAGTTACTGCCAGGTGTAAGGCCCAAAGTAAACAATATTTGCTTTTAATAATACTTTGGTATTATTACTCAATATGTAGACTATATAAACAATAATCTCACATAAACATCCCACTCCAACCAGCTACTTTCAACATGATTGGGAATAATTCTGAAAGGTTCTGATTCTTAGCCTGTGCCAGCTAATATGGAGTAGTTGGCGAAATGGTAGTTATGCTCACTTTTTTTTTTTTTTTTTTTTTTTTTGAGTGTGACACTGGGACAGGCAAGAAAACTGCTCTCATCAATAAAAGCTTGGGCACAAAGAAAACATTAAGACGAAGGAAAAGAAAAAGGATACGGACAAGGCAGCGATCAGGTAGTGATACATAAAGGAAAAGGACTGACTGAAAGAATAGTCAAAGTATAGAGGACCTAGAGATATAGCAGGATTGGGCCCCGAGATGACAACAGATTCGCTTTTGGAAGGAAGTTTGCTTATAAGAACTAGGAAGAAAGTTCCCGAGTCTGGAGGTAGATGGGAAGAAGCAGTCGCTGCACCGACCAATCGGCGAGCTACAAATCTCTACTGCAAGATTTGTAATCTTACTCTAAGAAAAACAAGTAATCATGACAGTTTTCATCAAAATAATACAGTCGGCCCTCATACTGATGTTTGCCATTTCATGTGTCACTTGATTCTTTACTGAGTATGACCTGAGTTAACAAAATAAATTTCATGAGTTTTTTCTCAAAGTGAAATAGTAAAAATATTGAAAAATACACAAAGCAGCTAAAATACAGTAATTTCAATTATCAACTTGTTTTTTAATTGAATAAACCAACTTAACCGAACCCAAGTTTAGCAAACCTTACCTTTTATAATACATTTCGTGAGAGCTTTTATTAACTGGGGGTGTAAAAGTAAACAATTACGAGTATAGATTCGTTTTATGCATCCCTTTTGGTTTTTTTAGATTAAGCTAGCTAACCTTATCTAAATTAATTAACCTAAACTAACCTAATCAAAATAACCTAAGCTAAATTAAATTTGAAACTATAAAGATACAAAGGGTGTGTGAAGCGAAGGTAAATTTTTAGAAGAGGGGATTAGTCTCATAAAAAAAAAACCGTCGAAAAAACATTTTTAGTGCGTCCTAACCTAACCTCACCTAGGGAAAGCCATATTCCATTAATCCCCATAACTAAAATAATACCAAAACGAATCTTCAGCCTTTTACCTACTACAATACAAAAAAAATTAATTCGCTCCTTAATTGTGGTGAGGTTTACCTAACCTAACTTCACATTATAAAAAATCCCACGAGTTCTTTACAAATAAACAGTTACCCTTTACCACTCCAACTGGCATAATAAAATTAAATAGAAATATATGGTAAATTTTTTGAAGAGGGGATTATAAGTGTCAAATAACACATTTTTGGTGGGTCCTAACCTCACCTACAGGAACACGTCCTCCCTAGCCGGGGGCTCTATTTATATAAAAAAAGCCATGTTCCATTAAACCCCATAACTAAAATAATACCCTAAATACTATTGATATAAATTTTCATCATATGCAAAAAACGAAAAATAAAAATAATAATGTAAATAATTTTCCTTCACCTTGATGACTCCCGCTTTCTCATCGTCAACTAGAGTGATTTTCCTGGTGCTCTGCGCAGCTCCCATCTTTAACTGGTTATCTATCGTCTCTTTATCACGTAATGATCATAATAACGTTATTAAAAGAGCTTTAATTAAATTTCCTGGGGCCCCGGACCGACTCGTAAAAAACAATAACAAAAAAGGGTCTTGGGACGGGTTGCCGACAACAGGAACGGGTCGCTAGAGAGCTTGCTGGCAGTAGGGTTTTGGGATTGCCGCCATCTTGAAAAAAGGCAAATTTGAGACTTAAATTTTCATCACAATAATTTCTTATAAATGGATTTAATGGTAAAGATTTCCTCCCTCTTTTCCTTTACGGATTTTCTTAATCAATATGATACTATGCCTCAATGAAGTTAGAGGGGTGGCCACAAATGTAAAAAATAGAACAATTTGAAATCTGCTGCTGTTCATTTATATTAATTTCAACATACATATATAATGGCCACGATCCCTCTTATAAACGCGTGACCGAGTCAAAGCACATCCATTCACCAAAAGGAAATATACCTTGGTCACTTCTCTCAACTCCTCAGAGATAAATGGCTGCCACAATTCTCAGCCACCACCCCACATAGGTCACCCATAGGGTTAGTGGGCAATGATGTTCTGACATAAAGGCCCAACAGCTAGCTGAGTTGCTTGGTGTTCACCAAGGAAGCAACTCACAAATTTTCATTAGTGAGGGAATGGGACGGTTTCTTTACAGCAACTACTCATACTCTAATTTAATCAATATAATAATGATGAAAAGTACATCTGGTCAAAGCATGGCATTGTCCCAGTGTGTGGGCATCTCGCCTGACTTATGCCTTGCATCTTTGCTACGCTATAAAATTTTACACATAATCCGGTTTTATGTCACAGACTTCCTTTACTATAAAGGGCTAAGATGCTGCCTCCTTTTGAAGAGCTTTGATTTTAGCAAGTGTGACTGCTACCCTGAGTGAATCCCCATTCTAACTTCAGACTGTGATGGGTTTCGAACCAATGACCTAACGAATCAATGTCGCGCGTTATGCCACTCCAGATACTATACAATTTATTTTTACATGTATAATAACCTGAAAAAGAGCAGACTGTTACATGTGCAGATCCCTCAGCTCCAAATTTCATGGCTTCCTTGTCACTGAAATAAGCTAGTTGATTTGTGAAGTGTCATGTGCACTTTGGGAGCAACATCAAGTACACATTATATAAATGAACGCAAGGCATCTTTGTTCTGCGAACCAGCAGAGGTCCATAAAAGACAGAAAAGGCCATCATCTTCTACCTAAAGGGAGAAAAAATAATGATGATTCAACGTGGCAGTTTACATGAAAGGTAAAAGGTTAAACTCGCCAGGTTTCAGTTCCAATATACATCTAAGATCATCCTCAGAACGTCACCCGTGGCTAGCACCAACCTCTCCCCCTGTGGTGCCTAACCACAGCAGTAACCTCCCAGTAAACAGCTTATACTCTCTTGCCTGGACGAGGCTCAATCCGTCAACCTCATGAATATGAAGCCAGAGCATTACCATTGTATTAGCCTGAGGCTATCTTGCATTATTCATCATTACTGCTGTTAACGATCATTTATACAACTCTTTTATCATCAAATCTTTGGGCTTCCTCTATCAGGGGTGGCACAGTGGATCAATCTCCTGCATATTGCTTTATCTTGTGCATCCTCCTCCATCACACCACACATCCCATGTCCTCCCACATCACATCCATAAACTTCCACTATGACTTGCCTCCCTCCCTCTTGCCCAGAACCTCCATCCTCAGCATCTCTCTCCCAACATCATAATATTCTATACAGTACTGTTAGGGGACATTTCTATTTTTTAATAGTCTAAAGAAATAATACCAAAGGAGACTGCTAAATTTATATAGAGATATTACAATCTGAAATTACTCTTTGGAGACACCAATAACTAAGAATATTCAGAAGAAAAAAATTATAAACAATAGCGAAATGTGAAACAATAGGAACAATCACTCTACAATATTTGAGCAGTAGAAATCGCCCAACACCAGAGCTTAAGTACAATCTACAATCAATATATTACAAAAAGTTATCGTAATTCCATTCACAAATATCAGTGATAGAACATATACAACTGACTCCCTTGATAATGGTGGAAGTATATAGTAATTTATGTTATAACTTAAAAAAGTATTTTCTTTTATTCCAGTGGATAAAACTTTATCAACATTATACAAAACTATTCACCTAACATCACACTAGTCACTTCATAAGTTTTGAAGTGATAGTCACTTAGCAAAATCTTCACCGTTTCAAAAAGAAATTTTGTAGAACAGAATCAAATCTATTTATGCAAAAATTTAACTCTTTCATAAAACAAGTTAGTAGAATAGAATCAAACCTGTTTATGCAAAACTTCACTCATTCATAAAACAATTTTGTATAACAGAATCAAACTTATTAATGCAAAAATTTACCCTTTCATAAAACAATTTTGTAGAATAAACTCAAACCAATTTATGCAAAACCTTCACCCTTTCATAAAACAATTTTGTAGAATAGATACATGAGGCAATTTTCATAAACAGAATCAAAACATATTTAAGCAAAACTTTCACCTTTTCAAAAAACAAATTCTGTTAAGTAGACTCAAACTTATTTAAACATAATCAGTTCTGTACATTTTGTTCTCAGTACTTATGCAGGATAATGGCCGTTTGTTTGTGTTCTTTATGAGCTAAATGTCATACTAAGAAATGTCTCTATACATGACATACCATGATGCATTTCTCTTTATGAGCTAAGTGTCATATTATGAAAAGCTTCTCTTAATGAGCGAAATGTAACACTATGAAACGTTTCTATTTATAAGCTAAATGTCACATTTTGAAACATTTCTCTTTATGAGCTAATTTCACAATATGAAACGTTTCGTTATGACCTAAATGTCATACTCTGAAAGGTCTCTTTATGAGCTAATTGTCATGTTTTGAAGCACTTTTCAACACGACTGTCATACTGTAAGACGTTTCTATAAAGGTCAAGTCTATTGCTGTAAATGGGCATAAAAGAGGGACCAGATTAAGTAATCGGGTCATGGATGTACAGGCATCATAATCAACAGATCGTGTCAAGATAAGAAGCCCCCAGAACCCCAGCTTATGTTAAATAAGCTAGTAAATGGTTAGGATACATTAGGTGATTTGCCTTGTAAATATGAACAACCCTAAAACAACCTGGGGATTCTCTTTACAAGGTCCAAAAAACTTTATTACCGCAAGTCAGCATTTCGGAATAATCAAATCCATGTCTAGTGTAATATAATGAAGATATTTAAAAAAAAAAAACACTCCAAATTTCTAATATTATATATCATCTTCAAACAATTCATGGGCATGTTGGTAAGACATGAATAACTTCACTGGTAAAAAATAAAACAAAAAATCAATGAAAAAATACACACTAATAACCAATAATAATGAAATAAGTAAATACATAATAAGTAATATCAAGATTAACAGTATCTCTGCAAATGGAAATCTATATTTTCATTCATTTATATTTATTTTTATATGCATTTTTCAGTTATCGATATTTTTTTTCTCTTTAATTATGTACAGAATAGAATGTTAACTTATTGCCATTATTTGAAAAGTATGGATACTGATTATATGAGACGATAAGCCCTAAAGAAATATAACTGTTATTCCCTGCATAGTGTAAAAGGAGACTCTAGGGGAAAGGGAGAGTGAAGGTCTGTCAATCCATTCCTAGAAGTATATTTTTACTTGAGAATAAGAAATATATAAGGAGAGGAATGCCAGCTCCCTTGTGCTCTCACTCTCTCTTCTCCCAGTTGTTAGCTATCTTTTACTCTCTTCTCATCTGTCAGCTCTCTTTTGCTCTCTCTCTTCTCTCATCCATCAACTGATGGAGGGAAAGAGACAAATCAGAAATAAATGAAGCATTGCTACCTTCTTCTCCCTTCTTTTGTTACAGCTGTGGCCATCCTACTCACATCAGCAAACTTAAAATTATGTATTATGCTGTGATGTTTTTATTGTGCCTTTTTCCTCTCCCCTCCCTTGCTAATTATGAAAGGAGGATAAAATTTACCTTTCATCCCAAAAGAGCAAAAGACCATTACCTAAAGGGTACGGGGCATTAAAAATATTTTTGAGATAACAGAATGAATCAGTTCCTAGAGGAGAGAAAATTGACCTTACATTCAAAATATCAAACGGCTTTTTTTTTATGGGTGGTAGGTCCCAAACACTTCGAGACTATAAAATCAATCAGATTCGAAGAGAGAGTAAATTGTCCTTTCATACAATATCAAAGATTATTTCTTATGGGCAATGGGCCCCAATAGATGCCCGAAAGGCTATAGAATTAATGAGTTTAATGGAGATGGAAAATTTTCCTTTCATACAAAAATATTGAAAGATATTTTTAAGGGCACTGGACCTTAATAAATTCTTGAGACTATAATATGAATCAGCTCTAAGGAGAGAAAATTATCCTTTCATACAAAAATATTTAAAGAGTATTTCTTATGGAGCACAGGACCCCAACAAATACAGCAGAGATCTTTTACGAACCTGCAGAATCCCTAATAGCTTTAGGGGCATTTGGCATCATGTTTGGAGTGAAAAATAAAAGAATAAATACATCAAAATCCTCCCATACAAAAATATCAATCATTGCACGGAGAATACAGGAAAAAACAATAATAATGACTGGTCCCTTCCAAACTACACAACTACGCTGTACTTCCTTAAAGAGGACTAAATATATATAAAGAACTTTAGATTAGAATTAAACTCGTAGCTAATCCAATTATTATTTTTTTTGAAAGATAAAGCATTTCACGATTTTTTCCCGGCGTTCACTTGTCGAGTGTTACGAGCTGGCTCTGACGATGTGCTATTTGACCTCTGACCTGGGACAAACTCGGCTGCATGTGGATTTAAAGTACTCTGAAAGCAAAGAAAATATAATTAATAATTCTTTCTGTATATATATATATATATATATATATATATATATATATATATATATATATATATATATATATATATATATATATATATATATATATATATATATATATATATAGCCACAATCCCCCTTGGACAGGGGGGTGGCAGGGTCAAAGTACACACAATCACCAGAAGCCAAACATGTCTCGAACATTCCTCTCACCTCACTGGGGATAAAGTTGCCATAATTCCCCCCCACAACCCTGTTAGGGTCATCCAAAGGGTGATTGGGCAAGGATCTTCTCCTGTGAGGCATTAGAGCCTCAATTAGCTTACCATCACCACTTCATGACATGAAAACTCCCTCCACACCCACTCATTCCTATTTACATCCTTTTTGACAAGGTCCAAAAGTGGGCAAAAAAATTTAATATAATGAAGAAAATGGTTGTCACAAGTTTTAAATGGTATCAAACCATACAGGGGGTCCCAGTTTTTAAGTGGTTCTGCCGTTACATCAAAGGGCAGTAAGTTATTAACAAATTATTAATAAATCAATTTTTCAACATACCAGTTATCCAGATGCAGAAAAGGTAAGCAATACTGTATAGTGTACTTTAACTATTTTTATGAATTAGATTAAGAACTTAAGATTATTTTTAAATTTTTTAGAGTATTTATTTTTAGCTTTGGAGGGGGACCTAGGTTCTAATTTAGGTGTTTTCCGACTTACATCGAAATCCGGTTTAAATCAGCTGTCAAGAACGAGACCTGACGTAAAACGGGGATCCCCTGTAGTTTTAAAATTAAAGTACAGTAATAAATTTATTTTTGTTTTCGCCACTTTTAAGTTTCTATTATACCTATTCAGTTGGGGGTGGACAGAGTCAGGTTGTAGCTGGAGAATTAAAGCTGGATGCCTGACCTAATGCCCTCAGTGGGCTCGATGGCGGGTCTGTCACGATGTGCGCTGAGTGCTTTAAGCACTGCACTACCTTGGTCACTAGCATTACATGTATTAATCTAACTAATCTTTGGTTTTATAAAGTACAAACTATTGACCATACCTCTTTTCCCATACCTTGCGGAGACACACCCATCTTCTGCATGCTCGATTCTAAATCAGATGTCTCGTTATTTCTTCTTCTGTGAAAACACAAAACAATAAAATTTAATGACAAAAAAAGAATTCACCTGTATTATGTACTAATAATCTATCAACTTTGAGTGATACGAACTCATGCACTCAATCTCGTAAAGAAGAGTAACCCACATTGCTCTAAGTTATTCATATACAGTATACAAGGCAAGTCACCTAACCTAACCTAACAATTTATGGGGTTATTTAACTTTACATGCAGTTCTGGGTGTTACTCATCTTTACAAGATCCCATGCACACACATTGTCTGTACGATCAATTACAAACTGGGTCTTTGTATATCTCCTTTTGTGAACAAACAAAATGAAATTCGTATTATTATAGAGGAGAATTCAGTAGTATTTGTGCACTGATAACATCTTGCATGTTGCACTAACTTTTCTTCCAGATACTGAGAATAATAGACAGTGTCCCGTTCCTCCTCTTCTTCCAACATTCGACGGAGGAATTCTTCTTCTTCATCCCTTAGGATCCCACTGCTTACAATAGTTGCTTGTTGCATCATTACCTGGGCTACTTCGTTGATTACCTACAAAGTGAAAGTCTGATTATGAGGTTTTCAGTTTTATAATTCAACATATTTCACTGATTACTTAGAGAAAATAAATGTGTTTAGGATGATCTTAATTTTACCATTCAAAATTTTTCATTGATTACCAGCAAAGGATAGATGTGTTTGAGAATCACTTACTTTTACCATTCAAGACTTTTCACTGATCACCAAAGGATTGATGTGTTTGAGATTCTCTTAATTTTACCATTCAAAATTTTTTCTTACTAAATCCAGAATACTGTACTATTGCACTTAGCTATCAAGTGAATATATATGCAGTCATTATTATTATCATAAGCCAAGCAACAAGCCCAGCTGAATAGTCATATATTATAATCCAGATGGCTCCAGCAGGGGAAACAACGTGGTGAGGAAAAGGAAAAAAGATGAAAGATGAAAAAAAATAAAATTATATAAAATGGTACAGCTAAGCACAGCAATACTGGCATTATGCCACTATAATCTTAAAAATTTAGCATCATAATATGGCTTAATTAATCACGAACACTGCCACACAGGGAGTTTCAAGGCAAGGGAGGGATCAATAGGAGAAGATGCCATCCTCACCTTATTATCAAAATCTTCCAGGTCCTCTTCTGCCATCCACATGAACTCCGAGAAATCTGGTTCACTGTTTGAAGTCATGGTTACACCAGAATCACCATTCGACTGACTTCTGTCGGGGCTGTTGTCAGGTAACCGCATCGACCACGAATCTGGCAACCTACAAGGAAGGATATTCATAAGGACTCTCCTATACAGGATGTAAATACATACTATTTTAGAGTAAGAATAGATGATGACTGGAATTTGATATGTGAGAAAATTTCTAACACTAGATGTATTCATAGTTTTAATGCACAGTAGCAATTAAAAGACCAAAAGTTATGTACAGGGCACAAAAAAATCATAATGGAAATCTATGGCACACCTTTACATTACACCTTGGGCTTTTAACTTCAGCTGAACTGGCTGGTTTGCAATACTATTTAGTTCATGTTATAAATTTAATTGTAAATATTCCTAAGTATACATGATTCACCATCTAATATCTCTTCCCCATGAAAAACACATGGGACAAAATTACCCCCTGAGAGAAGGCAAGAATAACTTCTCTGAGTTCCCCAGCATGTTAAAAACTAAGTAGGGCAAAGAGAAGGGACTGTGAATCTACTACATTGCATTTTCCTGCCACTGTCAAGATTATTGCTTTGGCTCAACCACCCTCCTTATAGGGAAGATTATGGCTTTTATATATTGATGGACGAATAT
Organism: Halocaridina rubra; assembly: GCA_037179515.1. Taxonomy (NCBI): domain Eukaryota; kingdom Metazoa; phylum Arthropoda; class Malacostraca; order Decapoda; family Atyidae; genus Halocaridina; species Halocaridina rubra. The sequence continues at coordinate 2,643 of JAXCGZ010015300.1, read as the reverse complement.
GTTTTGGTATTAAAAAAAAATACAGTCAAAAGGTACAAGTGCCAACTCCAAGATCACCGCATAAGAGTACCTAACCAAACCATTCTTTGCATAAATTACACTACCATAGGGCACTGTATTATTCACAATTAGTCCCAAATAAAATGAGGGTGAACAAAGACTTGATGGAGCTCGAGAATTACGACTGGATGTCCTTCCTAACCCCCCCCCTGTGGGATCGAACCCCGCGTTAGTTGTTCCCAACTCACGCACTCTACCACTGAGCTACAGTGATGACCAAAGACCCCTAAGTTTTTTTTACCCAATATCTAAATATACACAACCTTATATTTCTAGTACAAATTAGTAGGGGCAATAGCACTTGGCCCTTATATTGGCAAAACGAACTATTACTATACAGTAATGACACATAATTATGTATTATCCGTGTTTAATACGTTCAATGGATTAAATAAATATAATATTATTACACGGGGAAGACTTACACAAACAAATATCACGAACACAAAGGACAATGAAATCGAACAAATGGACAATACAAAGAAATAAACAAACAACCTTCGCATTCTTCCATAGAGATTTCCTAAATATATGAGAAACCTTTATAATAATAGCGATTTAACGATAAAACAGCAAAAATACTTAATTAAAATATAATAGAAAAGGCACTGTTTACCCGATGTTTTGTCTATTTATTTCTCACAAGTCTAAAATCCGAAAAGTGAAAAATTAACTTTCGAAAATGACAACGAACAGCTGCTTATAGAAGAGCCTCTGTTATACGCCTCAATCTTTAGACCATTTTTACACCAATTTACACCTATGTTTAACCTCAAAAATACGCAAAATAGTTAAGATATTCACTGATAAAAATAATTCACTCACTAAATAGAAATTAACACAATACAGGAAGAGGAAATGACTCTTTTTAATGGCGTTTATTTGACCCTGAAGAACCTGCAGCTGGGAGCCCTGCGACCTGCCTGACGAGCTTTCAAGAACATGTTCATTTTAGCTCTTTCTAGAGCCACTAGACTAGAGTCACATGGTACGCGGCCATCTTTAAATAGAGTGATGTTACTTGCTAAGATATAGTTTATTTTTTAGTATGTTGGCTTTGTATCATACAGATTATATTTATTTAATTTTAAATGTGAATCTATAAAAAAATTTTGACATTATGCCTTTCATTAAGTCCTTCTTCACCTCTTGTGTTGGAAGAATTATGTTAAATATGGTAGAGATGGCCATAACTGTTAAGAAAAAAAAAAATGAGATGAATCAGGGCTCAACCTTGAATCATTTCCATCCCCAAACTGCTACTCAACAACGATCGACTGACTACCAAGTACCTATTCATACTGCTAGGTGAACAGAGGCAGTTGGAAATTGAGAAACTGCCCAAGAGTTCTTCGCTCTGAACTCAAACCCGAGGTCTCTTTAGCGTGAGCCATTACTTCCATCCTCATCTGTACTATGTTATCCTGTGGCAAAAAGATAATATATATATATATATATATATATATATATATATATATATATATATATATATATATATATATATATATATATATATATATATATATATATATATATATATATATATATATATATATATATATATATATATATATATATATATATATATATATATATATATATATATATACACTACTCCGTACAAAGATGCACCTCTCTCTCTCTCTCTCTCTCTCTCTCTCTCTCTCTCTCTCTCTCTCTCTATATATATATATATATATATATATATATATATATATATATATATATATATATATATATATATATATATATATATATATATATATATATATATATATATATATATATATATATATATATACACTACTCCGTACATAGATGCACCTCTCTCTCTCTCTCTCTCTCTCTCTCTCTCTCTCTCTCTCTCTCTCTCTCTCTCTCTCTCTCTCTCTCTATATATATATATATATATATATATATATATATATATATATATATATATATATATATATATATATATATATATATATATATATATATATATATATATATATATATATATATATATATATATATATATATATATATATATATATATATATATATATATATATATATATATATATATATATATATATATATATATATATATATATATATATATATATATATATATATATATATATATATATATATATATATATATATATATATATATATATATATATATATATATATATATATATATATATATATATATATATATATATATATATATATATATATATATATATATATATATATATATATATATATATATAATATATATATATATATATTATATATATATATATATATATATATATATATATATATATATATATATATATATATATATATATATATATATATATATATATATATATATAATATATATATATATATATATATATATATATATATATATATATATATATATATATATATATATATATATATATATATATATATATATATATATATATATATATATATATATATATATATATATCGATGTCGCATGACTTCCGTCATGCTGAAGCCAGTCCGTCATGCTGAAGCCAGAATCTGAAACTTGTAACAGATCTTGAGGGGTAACGGTTG
>JAXCGZ010015299.1:102500-109517 GCA_037179515.1 Halocaridina rubra | reverse complement strand
ATTATTTTCTTCTTCCATTTTCGTGACATATTTTCCCCATTTGTGCCTCCAGGCATATTTAAGTAAATATATTTTTCATAACTTTCGAAAATATACCGAATATGAAGAAAGAGAGAGAGAGAGAGAGAGAGAGAGAGAGAGAGAGAGAGAGAGAGAGAGAGAGAGATTATTATTATTATTATTATTATTATCATCATTATTATTATTATTATTATTATTATTATTATTATTATTATTATTATTATTATTATTTTCTTCATTTTTTCTTGTCCGTATTTCTTCTTCTTCTTCTTCTTCTTCTTCTTCTTCTTCTTCTTCTTCTTCTTCTTCTTCTTCTTCTTCTTCTTCTTCTTCTTTTCCGAATATTTTTCCACCCGACCTCCCCAGTTTCCTTTTATGGTAATCTCAGTACGTCTTTCCCCTCCCCCCTCCTCCCTCCCCCACCACCCTTCCCCTTCCTCCCTTCCCCCTCCTCCCTCCCATACCCTCCATTTCGTTCATTCTCCTTTGGGATTTTACTTCTCTCTTCTTCTATTTTCTTTTTTCTTCATTTTCTTTAGTTTCTTCCCCTTGCCAGCCTTCCCTTGTTCATTATATATCTTGCATTTTTTTTCTTTTTTCTTGTTTTGCTTACTACTGAATAAGCCTTTCTTTCTTTCTTTCTCTTAATTTCTTTCTTCTTCTTCTTCTTCTTCTTCTTCTTCTTCTTCTTCTTCTTCTTCTTCTTCTTCTTCTTCTTCTTCTTCTTCTTCTTCTTCTTCTTCTTCTTCTTCTATTTGTTCTTCTAGGCCTTTTCTCTAGGGAGGCACCGCATCCACTGAAGGTGGCATCGTAGGCAGTGCCACCTCGCCTCCCCCTTAATGTTCTTCGGCCAAAATTAATGGTAGGGAGGAACAGAGTATGTACAACTAGTTTCACCCCCTCGCAGTTACCGCCCCTTCGGTCCTTAAAATCGAAGCCCCTAGGCACCCAAATGCTTTTGGCCCTCTCCCTTGCAGATGCCTATATCACCCTCCCACCCACTAACCACCCATCCCTATGTACCTTCGGGGTCTCGCCCTTCTGTTACCGGTCCCTTTCCACTACCCATCCTATTTTTCACCAATTTATGCACCCAAGAACTTGCCTCTCTTACACACATAACCAAAGTCACAGCACACTTTCAAACCACCCAGCCCACTCACCAACTATCCCAAGCTCTACCATAAGCTATTATTCCTTTTCCACTCTTCAGCCACCCAGCCCTCTCATCAACTATTACATCGCTCCTAAAAACTTTGGCTTCTTTCCCCAAAATATACCATTCTCCCAGTCCCACTCACCAGCCATACAGCCCACTCATCATCTATCCCACACACTCCTAAAAAGCTTTGGGTTCTTTCCAAAAAATATACCATTATCCCAATCCCACTCACCAGTCATTGAACTCATTCCAGAGCTATTTCACACACACACACACACACACACACACACACACACACACACACACAAGAAACTACTAAGGAAACATATCTCTCTTCACTTGGAATCCTTCAACTTTTTGTCAGTGAGGCAACATGGCTTCAGAGAAGGAAGATCAACAGTAACAAACTTATTAGAATTTTATGATGAGGTAAGCCAAATCTTACAGGAAAGAGAGGGTTGGGCAGATTGCATATTCCTAGACTTCCAGAAAGCGTTTGACACTGTTCCACATGGGAGACTTATTAGGAAGCTGCAATCAATGGCTAGAATAGGTGGAAATGTCTTGGAATGGATAAAAACTTACTTAGAAGGAAGGGAACAGAGGGTTAGAGTAAGACACTCAGTGTCTGAATGGAGAAGAGTTAGTAGTGGAGTTCCACAGGGTTCAGTTTTAGGGCCACTTTTGTTCCTTGTATATGTAAATGACCTACCAGAGTCTGTAAATTCATTCATGAATATGTTTGCAGATGATGCAAAGATTGTGAAGAAAGTAAAAAACGAGAACAATGGTAGAGAACTTCAGGAGGATCTAAATAATCTGCATGAGTGGTCAGAAAAGTGGCTAATGAAATTCAATACCTCAAAATGTAAGGTAATGAGAATGGGTACAAGTGCAAGAAGGCCCAAGCTTGACTACTCGGTGGCTGGAGTACAGCTTCAAGAGACAGAAAATGAGAGAGATCTAGGAGTAAACATATTGGCAGATTTGTCTCCAGAAATACATATAAATGGCGTAGTAAGGGCAGCATATGCATTCTTATCAAATGTAAGGGTAGCCTTCAGGCACATGGACAAGGAAATGTTCAGAAATATTTATGTAACCTATGTGAGGCCAAAACTCGAATATGCAGCCCCCTTTTGGAATCCGCACTTGAAAAAGCACATAGCTAAGCTTGAAAAAGTTCAAAGACATGCCACGAAACTGGTGCCAGAAATACGCAATCTCGGTTATGATGAGAGGCTGAGGGAATTAGACTTGCCATCACTCGAAGCTAGAAGAGTAAGGGGGGATATGGTGACAGTCTTTAAATTCCTTCATGGTTATGATAGAGTGGATAGGGATCGATATTTCGATATGGCTGGCTCTAGAACTAGAGGTCATAGTTTGAAGCTTCGGAAGAAAACTTGTTTGCAGGATGTAAGGAAATACTTTTTCAGTGTAAGAGTAGTTGATAATTGGAATTCGCTAAGCGAGGAGGTAGTTAATGCTACCTCAATCCATAGTTTTAAGGACAGGTATGATAAGTATCACTAAGTCTAAAAATGGAACCGATCAGGAGACGGGAAGATACGAGCTTTGGGCTCTTTCCCGTAAACACAATTAGGTAATCACAATTAGGTAATCACACACACACACACACACACACACACACACACACACACACACACACACACACACACACACGAAATATTTATGTAACCTATCTGAGGCCAAAACTCGAATATGCAGCCCCCTTTTGGAATCCACACTTGAAAAAGCACATAGCTAAGCTTGTAAAAGTTCAAAGACATGCCACGAAACTGGTGCCAAAAATACGCAATCTCAGTTATGATGAGAGGCTGAGGGAATTAGACTTACCATCACTCGAAGCTAGAAGAGTGAGGGGGGATATGGTGACAGTCTTTAAATTCCTTCATGGTTATGATAGAGTGGATAGGGATCGATATTTTGATATGGCTGGCTCTAGAACTAGAGGTCATAGTTTGAAGCTTCGTAAGAAAACTTCTTTGCAGGATGTAAGGAAATACTTTTTCAGTGTAAGAGTAGTTGATAATTGGAATTGGCTAAGCGAGGAGGTAGTTAATGCTATCTCAATCCATAGTTTTAAGGACAGGTATGATAAGTATGACTAAGTCTAAAATGGAACCGATGAGGAGACGGGAATATACGAGCTTTGGGCTCTTTCCCGTAAACACAATTAGGTAATCACACACACACACACACACACACACACACACACACACACACACACACACACACACACACACACACACACACACACACACAACCATTAGGACCTTCTCTTACAGCTACCGATCTCCAACCCCATCCACTGTTCCACAGTCTGTTCCAAGCCAACCCATATACCTTCAGGAGGGGAAGGCCCTTAACCTAATGCCTTTACATTCGCCCACCGAGCAACGATTTAAGGGCCAGATATAGTAGTTTCTTGGACTCATACATACGCCCCATTTGGCGTACTCAGAATGTGGCATTAATACTGTAATGCGTAAAGGGCCATTGAGAGATTTGGGGCTGTATGGCACTCTTTCGTATACAATAATGTGCCAGTATAACAAATATTTGTTTTTGGAGTGTGATTCTCCATGGCAGCGTCCGCGACTCTGAGGCGGAAGGTCGAGGGTTCGCGCCCCGTCATGGACTGAGGTTAGTAAGGGCATGCACTCAGGGTAACGATTACATCTGCCAAAACAAGTCCTTCGCAAGAAGGCAACCGTCCTAGCCCTTAGTAGAAAAGGGAGTTCGTGACGTAAAGCTGAATCCATTCTTAGCTCTTAAAATATAGTGTATCTTCCGTTGGATTAAGCCTTACCCAAAGCTAACCAAGCTAACCTAACCTAATATAACCTAACCAGGTTAACCTAATCTAATATAACCTAATATAACCTAACCAAGTTAAGGTACGTTATCTTGTTTGAAGAAGTGTTTTAGGTGGTTGTAGGACAAAATGCCGATGGACATAATGCCGACGAACATAATGTCGACGGATACGACTTTTATTTAGTTATTTATTCTTCTTACTCTTTCATTCATACATAATAATACAGAGTAAAATGATAGTTCCGAACCTAACCTAATCTAACCTAACCTAACCAAACCTGACATAATATCCGTCGACATTATGTCCATCGGCATTTTGTATGCACACCATTTTAGGCTCTTGTGTCTCGAGAATAATATAGAAATGATAGATGATGATAAATTCCATACGAATATAAATAGGCCTACACATCATTTAATTCTCCAGAGATATAGGGATGTAGGGCAGTCTCTTTCGTACCTCGAGGATTTTGTGAAAAATGAGAAGTAACATTGATAATTTCTAAATCATTAGACATAAAGCTTTGTTACATCTTCCAAGAGATTATTGGGAGGTATAGCAGTGTTTATTACTTCGAGAACCTTGGAAAGAATCAATAATAACACTGGCAAGTTCCAGTTTTTAAGTGCTTCCTAGAGACTTTTGAACAGAAGACAATCTTTCATTTCTCTCATCTCATTTTCGATCTGTCTACCTCAGACTTAATGAAACCCAAAGAAATATATAATCAGATAATTATAAATAACTAAATTAATATATATATGAATTAATAAATAAATTATAGGTATATAAACAAATCTGATTCCTGAAACCATTCCGCAGAGACTGTCTACCAAAGGCATAGAGATATGGAAATGTTTTATTAATGTGATTTTGATATTGACAGAGCAGAAGACATCTGGCTTCTCTGAGGAATACATCAGAAACGCTGCTGTTGTCATGTTAATGTGTGCTGCAATTCTAATAGATTCGTTTTTTTGTGGAATTGTAAGATCTGATCTCTTTATGACATGTATTTGCATATGTTTTGCTATTTGTGAGGGTGTTGGATCTCCTAAAATAAGGACAATCCTTGATATAGAGAATTTAGGAGTGTCTCATAAGTATTACGCTTTATAAACTGCGGTTATTTTGGTTGTTTTGATCTTTGATTTAGAATCAGTTTGATTTCCCACTATTGAGATTAATTGTTTATCGACTGGCGTCAATGAAAGCTCTCTATAACCGTAGAAATTACCTTTTTTTCTTCTAAAGAATGGTTGGTTGGTAAAAATGACCCTGAGGAAGCATTTACTATTTTGCGAAGGCAGAGTTGGTTACTTGTGAGGATGGAGAACATGTCTATAGGAGCTAGTGCTTCCCAAAAATAATAGTTAGTGATAATGAAAATCAACGGCTCTACAAAAGAGACTTGACGTTCCCTGAAACACCTTTCATTGAAAATACAATAAGAAAGACTGTTTTCTATCACTACTACTTCCATCGCTGCTCTGATAAGTTGGCGAGTTGCATCCCTCCCCCACTGCCGAGGTCGCGTAACACTCACACAGGTACTGTGTGGAGATTTGTAGCTCGTGGATTGGTTGGTGCTGTGACTGCTTCTTCCCATCTACCTCCAGACTCTGGAACTCTCTTCCTCCTTCTGTCTTTCCTAATTCTTATGATTATCATCCTTCAAAAAGCAGATCTATCGTCATCTCAGGGCCTAGACCTCCATATCTCTGGGTTCTCTGTACTTTGACTGTTTTTCTGTCTGTCGTTTTCCTTTGTGTGATATTACCTCATCTCTGCCTTGTCATTAACCTTTTTCTTTTCCTTCGTCTCGGTGTTTTCTCGTGCTCGGGCCTTTATAAATTAGGGCAGTCTTTGCCTGTCCCGGTGTCACACATAAAAAAAAACTTAAATTTTGCCTGAAATAGTCCCTTACAATTCTGAAACACAAAAGAAAGTCTATGGAAACTTAAACGAGCTTTGAAGACGTCCTGATGCTGTAGGATGTAGTGCGTGCAGAAGAGACATAAAATTGTCCTGAGGTAAAAGTGATGCAAGAAACACTGAAAATTATTCTTGGTATGAAGAAAACTTATTCAGTGTATCAAGAACTGGTTTATGTGGCCATTGATTTTTGGAGATGATGGTTTCCTTTATGATGATATTATAGAAAATTGATAAATGTTTTCTTTTGGTCACTTCACAGGATATGTCAGCCAAAACTAACTTTTTTTTAAAAATTGATTTTAGAGGAGAAAGGTCATGCAACTTAGATTTAAAATTGGTCCTTAAGCCATTTTGATTCTTATGCAAGAAAAACACACGACAGAAATTCAAAATCATCCTGAGACATCTTGTTGTTTTTATTTTGAATGAAGAAAAACATATATCAGAGAACCTAAAAGTTCCCTGTAATATGACATGACTCTGAAACATGAAGGAAAAACCATAAAAACATGATGGAACCTTGCAACAGTATGTACTGATGCTGAAAGATCAGATACATTATTGATGCTGGAATATCAAGGACATCCCACAGGAACTCAGAGTACTTCTGAAAGACAAATGTATTGATTTTGGAGACTAAATGAACAGGACTCAGGTACTCAGTGTTCCCTCGAGGCCCTCATGTACCCTACTGATTCATACATTGTAATGTCACTAGTATTCTTCTAGTGGCTCCTTCACTAGTAACTGGCACAACCATGAAAAACTTACTGATTTTGAAATATGGACAGGAGGACACAAGGACCCGATGTTCCCTTTAGGCCATCATGTACAGTACTGATTCTCATACTGTAATGTCACTTGTATAATTCCAGTGGTCGCTTCGTTCATAACTGATGCAACCATATCTTATTTACACAAACCACCCAACCACCCTCCGATCGTTATATGTTATTTCTCGAGGCCTCTCCCATACATCATCTCAAATAATACAATCCCCTTCTTGTTATTAATGTTTTTCTCCCCCTATTTCTTTCTGTTTTTTTTTCAT
>JAXCGZ010015299.1:90000-95000 GCA_037179515.1 Halocaridina rubra | reverse complement strand
CCACCATATTTATTATTATCATCATTATTACCATTATTATTATTATTTTCACCATTATCAACATTAATATTATTATTACTACTACCATCATCATTATTACTACCACCATTACTATTATTGTTTTCATTCATTATTTATTTCTTTGTTTTTTTCAAAGGTTTTTTCCCCATTTCAGCGAAAAAATTATTGAACTCTTCTGCTTTAGCACTTACATCTACCTCATCGGGGATAATTGATTTATTACTATTTTTATTACAGTTATTTGAAAGCAGAGAGAATATAATTTTTTCTTACAAGCATGAAAGTGAGATCTCGTTGGGGGGGGGGTTACTGAGAGGGGGGATGGAAAGGAAAGGAGGGATGGAAAGGAGAGGGGGGATGGAAAGGAGAGGGGGGATGGAAAGGAGAGGGGGGATTGGATGGAGAGGAGGGCTGGAAAGGAGAGGGGGGATGGAAAGGAGAGGAGGGATGGAAAGGAGAGGAGGGATGGAAAGGAGAGGGGGGATGGAAAGGAGAGGAGGGATGGAAAGGAGAGGGGGGGGAAGAGACCACCAAAAATTCCACGCATCACTTAATTCTCCACAAACAAGATAATTGCTCAAAAAAAAAAAATAAATAAATAAAGGAAACCTCAGGAATCATAGTTATCAAAATTAAGGCTACGAAAGATAAAAATAAGTCACCGTGGCTCAAGCGGCAGCGTCCGCGACTCTGAGGCGTCAGGTCGAGGGTTCGCGCCCCGTCACGTTGTGAGGTTAGCAAGGGCATGCACTCAGGGTAACGATTACATCTGCCAAAACAAGTCCTTCGCAAGAAGGCAACCGTCCTAGCCCTTGGTAGAAAAGGGAGTCCGTGACGTAAAACCGGAACTAATTAAAGATAAATATAACCCAAGTGTGTGTTGTATGTTTTACTTTAATTCCATTAATTACGAAAAAGCTCGGGAGTCACGGCAGAAGATGCTTGCCCACTTACATTGTGAGTGACACAGATGCATAAGTGGGGGTGACCAGTGACACTCTTTTATCCCCTCAGGAGCTAGGCAGAATGATTGAGGTATATTAGCCTCTGGTGAATGTGTGGATTGACTCAACCAGCCCCTTTCCCAGGTGGGTTGCATGCATTGTATATGTATGTATGTTCTGTACATCGCATCATGTGCAATGAAGTGTTTTGTACATACTCTGCGCATCATAAAACTTTATTATTTTTTATATTTAATGTTTATTTTACTTGTAGTCACTGTGGCTCAATCGGTAGCGTCTCCGACTCTGAGGCGTCAGGTCGAGGGTTCGCGCCCCGTCACGGTCTGAGGTTAGCAAAGGCATGCACTCAGCGTAAGGATTACATTTGCCAAAACAAGTCCTTCGCAAGAAGGCAACCGTCCTAGCCCTTGGTTGATAAGGGAGTCCGTGACGTAAAACCGGAACCGGAACCGGAACCAGTCTGTTATCCCCTCAGGAGCTAGGCGGAATGAATGAGGTATATTAGCCTCTGGTGAATGTGTGGATTGACTCAACCAGCCCCTTTCCCAGGTGGGTTGCATGCATTGTATATGTATGTATGTTCTGTACATTGCTTCATGTGCAATGAAGTATTTTGTACATACTCTCCGCATCATAAAACTTTATTATTTTTTGTATTTAATGTTTATTTTACTTATAGTCACCGTGGCTCAATCGGTAGCGTCCGCGACTCTGAGGCGTCAGGTCGAGGGTTCGCGTCCCGTCACGGTCTCAGGTTAGCAAAGGCATGCACTCAGGGTAAGGATTACATCTGCCAAAACAAGTCCATCGCAAGAAGAAGGCAACCGTCCTAGCCCTTGGTAGAAAAGGGAGTCCGTGACGTAAAACCGGAACAATTTTATTTTATTTGTTTTATTTCATTACCATCTATCACAACCAGAAAAATAATTGTAAAAGTCTATTGAGTAATCGTTATCTGTTTGAATCATCGTAAGTCAACATCCTGTAAGTTGAAGAATGTCTGTAGATTTCATTTTCCATAACTGTTTCTCTACCTCCCATTATTCATTCTTTTGTCCATCACCCCATCTTTTTGTGTTTACTGTTTTATGTTTATTAATACCCTTTATGGGAATGAACAGACAGGTTGGAACAGGGGAACTGAGGCTGGATGCCCTTCCTAAAGCCTTGCAAGTTGCAATCATCGCAACTCGAAATACTCTAAGGGCTCCTTCACACGTTTCGTTTTTTTACGTCACGGACTTCCTTTTCTACCAAGGGCTAGGACGGTTGCCTTCTTACGAAGGACTCGTTTTGGCACATGTAATTGTTACCCAGAGTGCATGCCCTTGCTAACCTCAGACCGTGACGGGGCGCGAACCCTCGACCTAACGCCTCAGAGTCGCTGACGCTACCGCTTGAGCCACGATGCCTACTCACACGAGCGTTCCCATACATGTGTTCATGGCGTTTTAATGTTCATTGGAGTTCAGTGGGACCTTTCTCACGATGTGTTGCACGCGCATACAACGTGGCACAACACCCAAACCAGCAAGATGTGGAAAACGCTTGTAAAAAAATCTGACATGTTTCTGAGCATGTGTTCAATGCGCACACAGACACGCCAGTGTGAAAGAAACCTAACATAAGAAGTCATCCGTGTTTATTGTTTTTCTACCATTTTAATTTATTCCATATTAATTATCTTTTTTCCATTCTCTCATCTTTATCTCTTACTCCCTTTATTCTTTCTGTAGTCCATATCCCATCTTTTTCTCAGTAAATATAATAGATAACTTCTTTACGTGATTAGAGACTGCCCGTTTTGTTTGAATTGTCGCTTGTCAGAGTATCTTAAGTCGAGGAGTATTTGCATTTTCTTTTTCTCTTTCTTCTCTCCCTTTACCATCCATTATTTCTTCTTACCCAGATATTTTTCTCCATGAAAGCAATTATCTCCAAGATAATGGGAAATTCATTGTAAATTAGAATTGTTGCTCGTCGAAAGTTCATATATCGAGACCCATCTGTAAATTTGGCTATTTCACTTTCACTCTCTCTCTCCCTCTTCATTTCCATTTTCCATATTGGATCTTTGTCTCTAATTCCCTTCATTTTTTACTCCATATAAATAAGATTCTCCTCAGTTGGGGCAAGTTTGTTGTAAGTTTGAATCATCGTAAGTCAAAGTCGTGTAACTTGAAGCCCATTTTTAATTTTCTCTTTTCTCTCTCTTTTTTTCTCCTTCATTTCAGACAGTTCTTTTCTCCATACCCCCATCTTTATCTCCACTATACCAACAAATTTCCTACACCAGCTTTTTCTTTCCTTTAAGGAAAAAAAGTCTTTTAAGATTTATGCTATGTTCGTCAGAACTCAAAATCAATGCAAGTTGAAATACCGTAAGTCAAGGGCTCTCTCTCTCTCTCTCTCTCTCTCTCTCTCTCTCTCTCTCTCTCTCTCTCTCTCTCTCTCTCTCTCTCTCTCTCTCTCTCTCTCTCTCTCTCTCTCTCTCTCTCTCTCTCTCTCTCTCTCTCTCTCAACCCCATCTTTTTCTTTTATGAAAATAAAAAAATTCTTTCTCAGGATATCCTTCTTTGATGTATTAAGAAAACGTTTTATAAAGGGAAAAGGGAAAATAGATTATCAATTTTGTTCCTTCGTTATTTTTTTCCTTCTGGGTGACTGAGCATTGCTAGGGGACTTGAGTCTAAATCAGATTCACCTTTGTTATTGGGGATATTCTTACATTTCTGCTGAATCTGACTTAAGGAGATATTTCTACCGCTAATAGTGTATAGAGGAAAAATTTCGCTGCCAATTGCAATAGAATGTTATTTTGCCAATTCATGTGTCATTATTAATTTCCATTCAAATGGGGGTGGACACAGATAGGCTGGAACTGGGGAAATTCGGCTGGATGCCCTTTATAACACAGGTTTGTCACTTCCCGCATCGAGTTCTCTAACCTCTGCTCTCTCTCTCTCTCTCTCTCTCTCTCTCTCTCTCTCTCTCTCTCTCTCTCTCTCTCTCTCTCTCTCTCCTCTCTCTCTCTCTCTCTCTCTCTCTCTCTCTCTATATATATATATATATATATATATATATATATATATATATATATATATATATATATATATATATATATATATATATATATATATATATATATTTTTGACACCAGGACAGGCCAAAAATAAAATAAAATAAATCTACCCTCATCGAACCTGGGTACGAGGAGATCATAAAGAGAAACAGAGATGGGGAGTATTGTGACTTGTTAGATGTGAAGGGATAATAAGACATGTGTAACGAATATCCAAGAATATTCGGTGTTGATGTAACCATAGAAAGAGAACCGTAACTGAAGGAAGACTCAGCATCGAACTTATATATATATATATATATATATATATATATATATATATATATATATATATATATATATATATATATATATATATCCCCAAAGGGCTAACAGAATCCATGCGACTTGAAAAAAAAATCGTGTGACTTTTTTCTTCTTCTTATAAATTTTACTACAGATATTTTGAGAATCTAAATTCTGTCTTGTTTGCTAACTCAACATTTAAACTGAACAGCGACTTTCGAATTTTGGAAGAAAATCCTAAATACTTTTCTTTTTATTTTAGATATTTTATTGCTTAGCGTTTCTAAACAGATGTAAGAAATGATTTAAGCAGATCTTGTCAAGTTATTTTATCTCTTTTTAAAAAGGGTTTAATTAACTCCTGTTTGAAAGATCTTATTCTCATTTCCAGTTCCTTTTGCATTTTTTATATCCTCTAATCCATATCCATCCATATACCAAAGCCATATTCCCCCTTAGAAGGGGGTGGCTGGGAAGTAAATACAGAGGAGGGGATTCTCTGTCCCCTCTTTAATAGTTTTCAAATATTAGTTTTCCTTCCTTTTGACCACTAAATGAAAAACAGTTTATTTTGTCTTTTTCTCTTGCGTGTAGTTCAAGATATAGATTTGTCCAAACAAATTTTCCCTCTTGTTTCCTCCTATACT
>JAXCGZ010015299.1:45000-82500 GCA_037179515.1 Halocaridina rubra | reverse complement strand
ATAATAATAATAATAATGATAATAATAGCAATAATAATAATAATAATAATAATAATAATAATAATAATAATAATAATAATAATAATAATAATAAATAATAATAATAATAATAATAATAATAATAATAATGATAATAATAATAATAATAATAATAATAATAATAATAATAATAATAACATAATTAATTCCTAAGAAATACTTTATCTCTTCTTGCATTAAATTCCTGTTTATCATAATACCAAATTATATTGTCCATACTTATACAAATGCCTCATTCCCCCTTGTAAGGGGGTGACCTAGCCAAGAAACGCGCATTCACAAATTGTATTGTACCAATTGTATATTCCTAATTGTTAATGGATTTTATTAATATATATAAATATACTTACCAAAATGCCAGAGAATTTATCATTTAGAAATTCTTAAAGGCGACTTTCGTCCATCCCAAGAAGATTACCTCAATCTAGGAATTAAAAAAACGGTATTTCTAGTGAATTCAGATTTGCACTTCTAAAGAATTTATCCCTAGGACAGAAACAAATGGAGAATACTGGCCAGAAACATCGACCCCACATAAAAGTGGGAAAAGATGTAGACGAAGAAGAAGATAGTACAAAGTCTTGTGGGTGTCACTCTGTTACTATTTAACCTGTTACGAAGCAAACTGGCACTGATTCCAGGTTTAACCTGTTACAAAGGGAATTGGCATTCATTCCGGGCTTTATATATAGGGGAACGTTTGACCTTCCATTTATATTAAAACAATGAGCATTGTTATATAATAATAATTATTATTATTTATATACAAAAGCCATATCCCCCTTATAAGGGGGGTGGCTGAATCAGAACAATAAACTTTGAGATGGGGATTCCCAGTCACGTTGCTTTGAACCATTTAGTCGACTTTTACAACACGCAATGGATCACGGAAGAAATATTTATGCCCCCTTCATCAGCGGGGGAATAATAATAATAATAATAATAATAATAATAATAATAATAATAATAATAATAATAATAAAAATAATTAAAATAATAATAATAATAATAATAATAATAATAATAATAATAATAATAATAATAATAATAATAATAATAATAATAATGATAATAATAATAATAATAATAATAATAATAATAATAATAATAATAATAATAATAATAAAAATAATTAAAATAATAATAATAATAATAATAATAATAATAATAATAATAATAATATTAATAATTAAAATAATAATAATAATAATAATAATAATAATAATAATAATAATAATAATAATAATAATAATAATGATAATAATAATAATAATAATAATAATAATAATAATAATAATAATGATAATAATAATAATAATAATAATAATAATAATAATAATAATAATAATAATAATAATAATAATAATTTACGTTTTATTTGTCACTATTAATCCCTATTATGGGGATGGACGCAGATATATTGAGGCTGGGGAATCAAAGTTGGATGCCCTTCCTAACGCCCCGTGGTGGGATCGATCGCGGGTCTGTCACTTCCCGAGTCTAGTGCTATAACCACTGCGCTTCCGCCTTCTATACGGAAATAATTATCATTCATTACATGTTTAAACAATAAGTATTGTCTTTATGAATGGACAGAAAATAACGGTTCTGTTAGGAACTTGGATCTTGTAAAGAAGAGAAGCCCCATGGCGCGTTAAGGGCGGTTTACACGGTCAAACGGTTCGTCGAACGCGGTTCGACAGACAAGTGTTTGAAGTGATGTTCGAACGTGTGAACGGGGTATTTGGTTGTCGAACACGTTTGTCAAACGCGTTCGAGAACCAAATAGCCCGTTCACACGTTCGAACATCACTTCAAACACTTATCTGTCGAACCGCGTTCGACGAACCGTTTGACCGTGTAAACCCCCCTTTAGGGTTATTTATATTTACTAAGTCACTTAGATTAACCTAACGTAACTTAAATTAACGTAAGCTAACTTAACACTTAATGGGGTTATTTAACTTTACTTGTGGGGGATCTGGGGATTACTCATCATTACAAGATCAGGAATTAGGATGGGCTTATATGCACTACTGAAGGGTAGTTAGTATGTATAGTGGTGTTATGTACACTATGCAGCAGTGTTGCCAGACACTCAAAATAGTTTGAGTTTCTGCAGTGTTGCCAGACACCCAGAATAGTCTGAATAACTGGAGATTTTATAGCTAATAACAGAATTTACATGAAATTATAACCTAACCTTACCTAATTTAACCTAATTTCATGTGTATAGACAGTACATATTTTACTATCTAGGTAGCGCTTGTGTTGCCTGTACCCCGGGGGGGGGGCTATGCACTAGTAGTACACATAATCGCATCTATAGTGTAATAGTAAGATTTTTTTTTTTTTTTTTTGATGAGTGACACAAGGACGGTCAATGAAAATTCCTTTCATAGGGCCTGGGCACGATGAAATCTTAAAGCAAAGAGAAAGAGATGAGAAGTGTTGTGTCTTGTCAGCTGTGAAAGGATCAGAAGAGATGTATAAAGAAAATAAAAGAATTTTCGGTGTCGATGTACGCATAGGAAAAAGAACCGTAACTGAAGGAAGATTTAACATCGAACTGTCCTGGCCAGTCCTTTATAAGTAAAAAAAAGACCTTCAGCTGTAGTATTGCAACTTCCGGATGGTGCCACGGGCCACCATACTACATGTATAATGGTGTTATGTAGTACTCATTCTTTACAAGATCCGGAATTTAGTATGCTTTAGGCACGCCGTGACGTCACCGAAATACGTGTTGAATTAGGAAAATTTGTAGTTCCGTGTGTTGTTTCTAAAAATTTCATCTCATTTCTTCATTCGTTTTCTTCAATAGCAGCTCTTCCGTCGTCCCTGTGTCTCCCTAACCTCTTTAATATGGAGTATTTATGGCGGATGCCGTTCCGAACGCAAAATGTTTAATTTATCTTGAATAGTAGGCTTACCTGGTTTGTCCTATTAAGAATAGACTGTCCTTTCTAAGACCCACATGTCCATTTTTGTAGATAAACAATTATATATATATATATATATATATATATATATATATATATATATATATATATATATATATATATATATATATATATATATATATATATATATATATATATATATATATATATATATATATATATATATATATATATATATATATATATATATATATATATATATATATATATATATATATATATATATATATATATATATATATATATATATATATATATATATATATATATATATATATATATATATATATATATATATATATATATATATATATATATATATATATATATATATTTTGTTCATATTTCATCATCATGGGAAAGATATGCACTATGTGCAGCAAACTAAGGAAACTCCTTCATAAGCAGTTCTTTATTACCCAAAACTTGCCCACCTCTGCATCATCATATTTCAGTGTCATACAAGATGATAATTTTTTGCGATTTTGTCAGATTTAGTTCCCATTTGGATAGGGGTGGACACTAACAGGTTGGAGCTTTAAGGGGGATTAAGGCTGGATGCCCCTTTTTACCACCCTACGAGGGATCGAAGTTGTGTATATCACGCTCGTCACTTCCCAAGTTGCACGCTTTAAGACTCAGGTAATGTGGCTCTCTTACAAAATCGTACCAGAATTGCATTATATATATAAAAAAAATAGAGGTTTCCAAAGCAGTCATAAAAGTCACAGGGAAAATCATTCCAGTTAGGAGAGAAAATCCAGGATATGTGGGTCTGCGACTCCATACTATCAGCGAAGGTGGTCATTAGTCACCAGTTCTGACTTTCTTTTTGCATTTTTCCCATTAAAGAAAAATTATTAAAATCCATTTTGAGATCTTGGGAAATGTAACCAAAGCTCTAACTTAGAAGTAAATGTGTCTGTGATCATTGTAGGATCTTGCAGAGCAGAGTAATTGAATTAAGTGGGACTATAAGCCACAAGTGAGGTTGGGAAGAGGGAAGAAAATGAACAAAGACACTAAGTAGTGGTCAAGTCTCCCACCCTTGCCAGCTTTTCTCAATAGTTCTCCCTTCTACCAAGGGAAATTGTGAGAGCTTTTGATAGTAGTTATGTGGTTCAGTTTGCAAACCAATGGTGAAGATTTTTCTGGTACTTAGAATTAACAAGTTTTTCTATATCCAGCAACCATCTCTTGCAAGTGATCTTTAAGTACCTGCAATTCAAGTTTTCATATCTGAAATCCTTCTCTGCAGTGACTTGGCAGTGTTTATTGATTTCCTGAACACATATTGCCATGTCCTTTAACATTGGTTTGTCTAAGTTTTTACATTTCAGTGGGGCAGGAGATGTATTGCACCTCTTGCCAATGCCCCTTTGGGTTAAGGTCGTTTCCAAGGTTTTTAATACAGAAAAATGAAGCTTTGACATTTATCATCAAAAGAGGATAAGTGCCTTAGTGTACCTGGAAAATAATATAAATGACGTCTTTATTTTGCAGGTACACACACACGCCTATCCCCTGCTGTTGAGTCACCTTTTGATAAATGACATCAAAAAGCTTTTTATGCATTGAGTAATAACCTTGGTAAAGATGTGGAAAGTAATGAGTCATTCATGCCAGCTTCTAACTACTATGTGTGATGGTTAATCACATTATGCTGTAAATAGAGTAAATAACAGTCATGGATGAATATTGACACATATTTTCTCCTAACCAAATAGTGGTTGGTATCACAGTATCCCGTATATTACCAGAGCTACCTTCTTCTTTCTCAAAGTGACCAAGATATTTCATTGGTCAAATAAATGGAACTAAGAAAACGCTTAAATAATCCGCAAGTTAGCAGAGTTTCATCTCAACCATGGCATGATGGATAACATATTTAAACAGTCCCCTTTCAGTCGCATGTATGACTTCACATATAAGCAATTTATGGTGCTGCAGTCCAGCAAATAAATGATATAAAGGGAATCAAAACGAAGAGAAAACCATTTAACAATATATATTCTCAGTGACATCAACATGAATAAGTATTTTAGTTTCAGAACACTGATATTTGCTTATTTGACAAGAATTAAGTTTCTGCCACCATAAAACGATCATACCGACAATGTTTAAGAATCTTTATCACAGAGAATTAGGAAATCTTGAGGAAAGATACAGCTTTGACAAAGAAAATATAGTTGATTTACAAACCCATTACAATCTAGGTATTACAATTTACTCAATGGTTTGCAATTAAATATCGTAACTCTTTATATTTTTTCTTTTCATCAAAATATAACAATATTTGTGATAAAATTTAAATATCTCAAGTACAGTATGAAACTACAGGATATCGTGAGAAGCGCAAGTGAATTTGAATATATTGGCTACAGAGGGAATAAAAGGAAACACGAGTACCTTAGTACTGACGAATACATGATAGCTCAGCAGAGCACGTGAGACTGGAAACAACTAACCTGGGTTGGATCTCACAATGGAGCATCAGAGAGGGCATCCAGCATTAATTTGCCAGCTTCAAATTGCATGAAATATAATTTGAACAAGGACCAATTGTGCATCATTTGGGCCGTGATAGCTTAGCAAAAGAGCGAGTTGGAAATCGATTAATGCAGGTTCGATCCCACCATGGATCATTAGGAAGGGTATCCAGCCTTAATTCCCCAGCTCCAAAATGTCTATGTACACCCCTAATCCAATGGGGACTAACTTTGACACACAAAAGGGTGCATTATTTAGGCCACAGTAGTTCAGTGATAGAGTGCACAAGTCATGAAGCAACTAATTTGGGTTAATCACACGGCAGATGATTAGGAAGGACTTCCAGCCTTAATTCCCCCAGCTCCAATATATAGACGTTCACCCACAATTAAATAGGGACTCCTCATGACACACAGAATACGTACCTATGATAAATAGATAACTATCCCCAAAAGCGCTATGGTACTCAATTATTTCCATTGTAGCCTTCTTAATCCAAATATTCACATATACTTATGAGTAAGTTACACCTTACATGCTAGCACTATTAAATATATATAAGCTATAGTATCCAATTAGAAAGAAATATATATTAACAATATCATTGTATTTGGAGTCCTAAGTAGCCCCATCTAAAGCACAAATGAATACATAATACTGACAGAAGGCATAATGTACAACATGGTCTAAGGAAGCCAGAGGGATTAATTAATTAATTTTAGTCTCCTCTGCCTCCAGAAACCATGCTGTATATCAGACCCTCTGTTAATTAACCATTAGGTACTCACTTGCGCTTGAGAAGGGGTACAGTTAGGAACCAAAATAAAGCGATACTGTTCACATACTGTTTCACCAATGGACTTCCTAACTATTTGATGCTGTATGTTAACAGTTTGTGTCTACTTACATATAAGCTATGTATATATAGATATCAGGTACATTTTTCACCCAAGAAGTTACATATAGGTTACACATACAAAAAACAGGTTTAAGCAAATGAAAGCCCAATGTATTATAAGTAAAATGTGTTGCCAGACACATGTATCTAAAAGAGAGGAATATATATCCTTTATGTGACAAAGTAGAATTTAAGACACATTCTTCTTATCTGTGTGAAATTTATCTGACCATTACTAAGGCTATGCATACAATCCCTTTGTATTAGTAAATTAATGTTTTTTCAATCCTTAATTTATACTAATCAGATCATTACAAAGGCGAGGAATACAATCCCTTTGTATTAGTAAATTAAAGTTTATCGAACCATAATTTATAATTATCAAACCATTACAAAGGCAAGGCTTAGACAACCTATTTACTACTAAAGAGTGTTATAAACCATAATTTATATTACTGTGACAATTACAATGGCTAGGGATGCGTAGCCTTTGTATCACTAATAGTTTTCCAAACCATAATTTAAACTTAGCTGACATTTACAAAGGCTGGGAGTACGATTTCTTTTTATTAATAAATTTAAGTTTTGAAAAAGGTGATTTATACTAATATGACCATTATAAAGGCTAGGAATAGACAACACTTGCATTATTAAAGGTCTACATACCGTAATTGTTAATACTAATCTAACCACTACAATGGCTAGGAATGAACAACCTTTGTTTTACTTTAGTTTTACATACCATAATTTATAATGATCTGACTATTTTAAAGCGTAGACAAGGTATACAACCTCTCTATTACTGAGATGAAGTTTCACAGACCATAATTGTAGTTATCTTATTATTACAAAGGCTAGGAATATACAATCTTTGCATCACTTCGAGTGTTACAAACAATAATTTATATCGTTTGGCGGTAGTTATAACATAGGTTACGAACTCGATATTCTCTATGCACTAAAAAATATCACAAACCGTAATTTATATTGTGTGATGCTAATTATAACATAGATAACAAACTCCATATTCAGCAAAATACTGTATTAAAAAAATAAAATAGTCTCTGATCATCACACCACAAAACTTCGTTCATGTTCAATTTCACATACTGAAAACTTTTCACAAATATCATTAAAATTTTAATTACAATAACATTTTACATTTGTGAATGTGTTTGCACTGACTCCGCCACCCCCTTACAAAGGGGACTGTGGCCACTGTATAAGTATATATGTAGGAGATTGTTTTGAATAGTTTAATTACAGAATAAAAAAGTAAATTTATAGCTTATATATTTGTTCATACCACTCCTGAGCCTATCAGAATACAAGCCATTCATAAAATACTTCAATATTATCTCTCCCATGCCTATCAGGAACGGAGTCATTCATAAACTACATATAAATCGGGCCCATCCCAAGTTGACTATAAACCAAGCTATTCACTGAAAAGTAACTTTTCAATCAAATAAATTACTATTAATAGTAGTAATAGTAAAGTACATTTGTGAATGGAAAAAACAGAGTTGAGTATTCTCACCACAAGTATGAAGAAATATTTTGAGCACGAAAGTATATGACAAGCAAATATAATGAAAAGGGCAATGGGGCAGTGATAGTATAGTGCTTAAAGCAACCAACATGGGAAGTGACAGAATCGCGAACGATCCCGCTGCTGAGTTGTTAAAGAGGGCATCCAGTCTTACTCCCCAGCTCAACCTGTCTGTATAAACCCCCCATAATGGGTATTAATCATGACATGTAAAATGGCAATGAAAACGTCACAGAAAATAAACAATATTAATAGAGGTAAAAGACAAGAATAAAGAAAAATTAAAACAAGGCAAAACTTAAAATTAGAAAAAAATTAATGATAATTAAGGTACTTTTTTGGAAAAAGAGAATACAACACCTCTACCACATGTCTTTTAAAAGAGATGGTTTTGACCCATTACCTATATGTTATCAGGTACAGAATATGTAAACATTATAAAGATCAAGGAAGTGACTTATGATAATAAAAAAAGTAATAGATATAAAAAAAACAAGCGAGACACATGGTGACCTATAGTTTGACATCTTTTTAGCAGTTTATGTAGGTGATTTTTTCCTGTTCTTTGTTATTTGAATCATCAGATATTTACATAAAAACATCGAAACACGAATACACAATTAATTAGTCAGTATAACGTTAGTACATACATTATATGATCACATGCACTTGAACAGCCTGTGTTCATACCATACTCTATAAGAGCATTACAATTATTACATTAATCACCAGGTATAGACTGAGTCCTTAATTGCCCAAGACTCGTTAAATACTGTTTATTGTATATAATTTCTTCACCAGGTATAGACAGTCTCTCTGATTGTCCCAGTCATTAAAAACAGCATTTATTGTATAATACATCTCTGCCGGGTATTGTATAAAATATCTTCACCAGGTATTGACAGAGCCTCTAACTGTCTACAGGGTTGTTAAACAGCTCTCAGTGTAAAAAAATCTTCACCGGGCATAGAAAGTATCTTTAATCATCCGAGTTGATAAACCTCGTTTATTGTATAAAACATCTTCATCAGGTATAGACAGAGACTTTAAATATCAGTTGTTAAACACAGCAGTTATTGCATAAAACATCTTCACTGGGTATACACATCTCAAGTTGTCCAATGAGTCATTAAGCAGTGTTTACTGTATAAAACATCACATGTTTAGGTACACATAAATATGTCTTGATATAGGAATTTATATAAAACTGACAATTATGTAAAATACAAGATACACGGTGGATAGAGCTACAGTAGACAGATAGATACATTAGATAGATATTTCCCCAAATTTATACAAAATTTTTGTATGCACCCACCTTATTCATGCAGATCCTTGCCCACTTTTACCCCCAGAGAGCTAAGAAATGTGTTTTAGGTACATTAGCTTCTGATGAATGTGTTTTGACTTGGACACCCCCCTACAAGGGGAATGCAGCCATTTTATATGTCTGTATGTGTAGATATATGAATACCTGACCATCATATTGCACTATATTCACAAGATCTTTTTAAATAAATAGATAATTACAGATAATAACTTGAATTCTGGAAGTAAATCTTCAATAATTACAACTTATTTGTAATTATAAATAACTTCAAATTACCTCTAATTAGAGAAAATAAAGTCTCATATACAACTGATTAGAGAAGATCAAATAGCCTCAAATTACCACTGATTAGAAAAGACTAGCATTTAAAAGCTGCCTAAATAAGACAATTGGCACAAGTAGTGACGCTTTTCTAGCAAAAAAGCAAGACAAGTATGTATGACTCTAGATCGTGTATTCTAATCGCACTCAGCTATAGAATACCTATTGTTACTGACTTTTCATTTAGGAAAATAAAAACCTTCACTAAATCTAAATCTCATTAAATTGTCAGATTAAGTTAGGTTAGGTAACTATATCTTGTAAATATGAATAATCCTAGAGCACATTGGGGTTACATTTCTCTACCAGATCCAAATTCATCCCCAACAATCTTCAACTATAAGCAATATTTGCACAGGCATACATCAGTGTACAGTATATCACAACTGATGTAGGATTTCCAAATCTAATAGCATTACCAATAGTGTTTGAAAAAAAATAAGTTTCCACTCTCAGGTAGGCTTTTCAGCCTGTCAGTGGGATCAGTCCGACATTTAATTCTTGAGAGTATGGCTGGAGAATTAAGACTGGATACCACATTCCAATCATCCTATGGTGGTCTCCATCATGGGTCCACCAACTCCACAGTCAAGCACACTAACCACTATGCCACTGTGGTCCCCCCATGATCATCAGACATAAATATTAATAGTAAAGCAGCTAATATTCACTATATAAGTGCACATGATATTAGTCTGGGGTCCCAAGTAGCCGAGTAGTCAAGCATGCCTAACTCCAGAGTTGACAGACCCGCGATCAAGATCACTGTGTTACATTAGGAAGGGTATCTACCTTCATTCCCCAGACACATTCTGCTGTGTTCACCCCATAATGGGGACTAATAATGACATATAGAACGTAGATTATTGCACATTACATTAGTTTGACAAAGCAATAAAATATGTATCTAGCAATTTTGTAAGTTTACCTGAGAAATACTGGCGACAGTAAGCCTGTGTAAACCAAATGCTTGTTTTGACATTAGTTATGAGAGTTGCTATTGGGCAACATTATACAATAATTATGAGATTACCATTTGGTAACATTACACAACAGTTAAGAGAAATTAAGCATTTGCTAACGATATACAATACAGTAGTTAGGAGATAATAACCATTTGTAACATGACACAACAGTTAGGAGAAGATTACCAATTGGTAACAATACACAGTAGTTATGCAAAGATTACCATTTGATAACATTATCAAAGTTAACATGAGAATATATTGGTTACAGAAGATTACCATTAGGTAACACTATACAACATTTATGCAACGATTACCATTTTGTAACAGTCCACAAGGACTGAAAAAAAAAAGAAAAAAAAAACTGATGTAAAATACTGCATATTACTTTAAAAAACTGCACTGTGAAGAGTTAAGGCAGTTGTAATGTCATCATTTTATGTAATTATGAACCTGGTTTTGCAGTAATTTCATATATAGATAAACAAATAAATATTCGGTCATGTAATGCGAAGAGAAGACCATATGTGTAGGAGGGTTATGGATATGGGGGTGGAGGGAAGGAGAGGAAGAGAGAGGCCAACATTCTGACGGAAGAAAATAGCATATTATCTCAATTTTATAAACCTGAACTTGTGTTAGTTAAAATGATATGAAGGGAATTATCTTATGTTGCAGGTGCCTTCAGTAGAGTGTAAAAGGTCGTTAAAAAAATAGATTTTCGAATGCAACAAATTTTGTAAAAACCGAGGTATTTTTCCTAGAGTTGAGGGCAAAAAAATCCTAACCCTCTACATGCACGTCTTAGGAGCCAACTAAGAGGGAGAAGGAAGCAAATGGCTGGGAGGATGTTATTTGAAGGGGTGATGAAAAATAGGGTTGTTGTTGCTCCTTAAGCTGGCTGGCCGAATAGCCCCAAGTCCCTACAGTAGGCCACTGCCAATCCTGGGCTTTCACACACAGCTCTCAGGGGTGAATGTTATGTTGTTGGCATATGTACTTGCAAGGTATGCAGAGTAATGTGAAGGCCAGCTGTGCATTTTTTCATTCAGCTGTGGCCACCCTAGGTTTAAGTGGGCTATGGCTTCTCAATGAAAATAACAAAAAATACTGGACTTTTATCACAATAAAATAATAAAATATACACTAAATGAAATCAGGTGTCATTAAAGAAGAAATTTCCAGTTTTGAAACGTCAATTGTACTTGATGAAAAGAAGACTGGTTAATATTTACAATCAGTGATAACATTAAACAGTCTAGCTTATCAGTTTAGCCAAACTACCCAACTTTAACAATAAATTACCAATTTTACCAAACTACCAAACATAACAGTAATTCAAGGAAAGGACAAAAACCATGGATTAACTCTTAGAAAAATAGAAAATGAAACAGATACTTATTATAGTAATTACAGAAATTATAGGACACTACTTACTGTAATTATAGTAAAATATAAAAAAAGTAAAACAATACGATTAGAAAAGTCATATTTTTAAATATTACCGCTGACCTTAACAGTAGCCGCGTAATAGGCAATGCCACGTCTTCGTCAAGACTCGAAGAGTAATCGTTGGTAGTGCGGATTAACATGCCATATGGGTAGGTGGAGCCCAAATTCCAGAGCCACCAATGCAGCGAATTCCCACTGAGTTAACTCTCGGCGATTAAGGCGAAACGTACTTTCCGTTTTCTATGTAAGAAAGAAAACACGTGATAAAGAAATAGTGCAATGTACACGATCAAAGCATACTTTTGATACATATATTTTTTTTATTTTTCAAACATATTTTAGTTATTTTCCTGTTCTGCAAGCAATACAAAGTGTCACAATACCTCTGGAAAGGAATGTAAGAAAGTTCTATGTTTTGCATAAATATTCTCCATTTGACCAATCACACAGAGAAACAAAATGTTTTGAAAACTACTTGTTTTTCTCTTCTAAGCCTTTAAATTGACCACATATGAAAACTGACAATTATTTAAAAACTGTTTAGAAAATAAAAGAAATTAAAGTGCCATGGGACTGAAACTGTCTGTGTTGGCTAACTCCAACACCAATGTTGTTGTTGCTCTTCCCCGAGTTGTCTGACTGTACATCCTTGAGTCCCTAAAGAAAGCAATTGCTGATCCTGGGCTTAACCAAAGCTCTCAAGGAGTGTATATCTTGTTGGTGGCATATGTGGTTGTGCACACTGCAGTCTTCCATTAGTTGTTTCTTGGACTGCATTTCCTATTAGTGTACTCATAAATTAAGAAAACTGAAAAAAAAATGATAATCACAGGACTTACCTCAATAAGATTACTCAATGCTTCTCCTTTCACATCATTCATCTTTGCAGCAAGAATGAGGCATGCACCAGCGATTAATTTTCTATTCTGTTTGTTGACAATTGTCTTCAGTATCAAGCGCTCAAAGTAAACATAGGCATGAGCAACCGTCAAGAGATCAATATCGCATTCTTGCCGTGCGATCTTCAGCATCTCCCGCTTTAAACTGCGAAATTACACAATCCTTTACACATAAAATTTATCAAGATAGCTATGAAAAAATGTTAAAGGTCTCTAATGGAAAGCAGAGGCAAGGGACAGTGATACCTATAGAGCTCGACTATGTACCTACCATACTGCTGAGTCCTGAGACCCCTCTCCAATTATGTGGAGAGGGTAATAGCTGAATAGTCAGGTAGACTTATAGGAATTCACTGATCTCCCAGTTAATTGCCCAATTTAATCGGTAAAGACATGAGACAAGGAAAACTACCCCAACGCTGGACCAGGATTGAACCTGGGACCAATATATTACCATCCCCAGTTGTTACCACTGCGCCACAATGGTCGGTAAGTTTTTGCTCAATGGACAGATTCCCTGGCAAGATAGAAATGAAGAAAAACTACAAGCTAAATTAGCTTACCAATTGCTTGTGTGAGCAAGGAAATAGCAGCACATGTCTGCGAGAGTAAAGCATCAAAAGCAGACGTTATTGTATTACTAAAATCATGTTAGTAAAGTATAAGGGTGTGTTAAACATACCTTCTTAATTTACTCAAAGTCAATTGAATCTGGGGAAACTTTCCACGAAATTTATCATTGAGCTCCTTTTTCAGTTCGGATGGTTTGGTATAATCCATCACGGAAGTCTGCAAAAAAAAAGTATTTATTATCAAAATTAATATGAAGGAATTCTGAAAGGCGACACACACAGCTTTACCATTTTAAAAACTTGCTTTCACTTGAAAGAATTTTACAATGTAATGAGGACCTCAGTAGCGCAGCTGATATAGCGTTTGACTCTGAATGTGGTGTATCCCTGTTTGAGCCCACCTCAGGACGTAGGGAAGGCCATCGAGCCTTAAATCCTCAGCTAAATCTTGTCTGTGGCCACCTAAATTCTAATGTGGATTAATAATTACACACTGAATTACAAAAACTTCACATTCTAGTTCACGATTTAGAGGAATATAAATCCTAGCAATATGCAGGTAATTTCAACTGCTGAACTGAGGGTAGCAAATTTTCAACTTACCCAGCTCATCTTAACCTTTGTCATTTGGTTAATGGATAGAAAAACAAAATATATGAAGGAGAGATTGGTAGCTTCCTACTCCCAAATCATATAGAGTAGTTTTCTATAACACATAAAAGAAAATAATTGCAATGTTCTTTCTCTTCCAAAACTAGAATCCCTTTAGTATATAATTCTCCTAAGACAAACAGACAATATGAAGACAAGTTAAGCCAGAGATATTTTGAGTATTTATATCTAGGCACTGACCATTCACATTGGAAAAAGTAACAGTTTTCAGTGTTTGCTTGCACGAAATTCAGGACTGGTAAGTATAGTAAAATAAAGAAAAGTTATTGCACTGTTCTAATTTTAAGCATTTGATCCGTCTTTTAGACATTCTATCTATATACAAAAAACAATCCTCCTTATAAGGCTGAGTCAAAGCAAAAACTTGACTCAACGTGGATTCCGAGTCCCCTCACTCAGCCCCATACAGTCAACTTTTACAACACACAGGGGAACAAAGAGAAAGCAATCTTGCCCCCTCCCCACAGTCTTACATCCAAATGTCATAATATTTGAACATGATCAATATAAGACTTTTTTTTGTACCTTTTATGTGTCACGATTAGTCCCCATTTAGGGGTGGACACAGACAGATTGAGGCTGGGGAACAAATGCTAGATGCCCTTCCTATCGCTCTGCCCTGGGCTCGAACATGGGTTCTTCACCTCCTGACTCAAGCATGATACCACTATGCTAGACATGTCACTAACTAGAAATACAGAATATTAAAATCTATGCACTGACCATATACGAAGGAAAACGCAACAGTTTGCGATGTTTGCCAGCACGGAGTTCGGGATCGTCCAGCATATTAGGAACGTAAGGCATACTTGCAGCATGGCCACCGCTCGGGGGACACCTCCAGTCCTCTACATCGTATATACTTCCTGGAAACAGGCCACAGACACATATTAAAATTTATAGTCTGAAATAGCAAACCAGATCATGAAAACCACTTTTATAACATGTTAATATATAGTCTGCAATTGTTAAACCAAATATGAAAACAATATAACACGTTAAAATTTAGAGTCTGCAATTGTTATACATATTATGAAAAAAAATATTTAAAACGTAAAAATTTAGTCTCTGCAATGGTTAAACATCAAGAACACCGCATTTATGTAATAAGTTATTTGATATTTGTTATGTTAAAGTTATTTAAATGTGATAAATGAAATATAGTGTCTAAGGTGTCTGCTCCAGGTGCCAATCATAATAATGAAATACGTAAACTAGATTTTCAGCATTTTTTCAATATATAATATGTTATTTTTTTTTTTTTGTAAATATGGTTATCTATCCAATCACCCAACCACTTTAAATATCGAATTATTTATCAATTATAAGTACAGTACTAGATAATTTCTTAACATATTTTCATTATAAAATGTGATTTATATTCAATAAATAATATATAAGATTGTACTTTAACATATTTATTTTGATTATGAAAGGACTTAGTCAATAATACACATATTAAAATTAAAATTCATTATGGGTATTATAGAAAGGGTCATACAATACGAAAAAACAAAAACAGGGAAACACCTACACAAATTTGCCTCTCAGATTGAAAAAAAAACCCTGAAAACACAAAACTTGACTGAAAATTACCCCCAAACACTAACAACCTGACTTAACTTTACCTCAAATACTTGCACAACATGATTAAAAATTTCTCCAAAGTACACTAATTAGATTAAAAAATACCCATAAAAACACGAAGAACCTAATTAAAAAACCCATATAAAATGCAGAACCTGATTAAAGAATATCCAAAAAATATCATAAAAAGACAGTAAAAATCATCTTTTAATAGTTAAGAGACCACATGATAAGTACAACATAGAATTAATTTGAATGTTTTATATATTTCGAATAGAATGATAGTTAAAATACTAAAAAATAATCCACATTTATACATATTTGAGAGAGTTCATCAAGAATTCACTGAGCACCCAATTTATCTGGTAACAACCCGGATCTAAAATGAACTTGTTACACGAGAAACACGTGACTATTGCAAATATAATTATTTTCATCATGAAGGGAAAATGGAAGTAACGAAATACTTGAGAATTCAC
Organism: Halocaridina rubra; assembly: GCA_037179515.1. Lineage (NCBI taxonomy): Eukaryota > Metazoa > Arthropoda > Malacostraca > Decapoda > Atyidae > Halocaridina > Halocaridina rubra. Next base: position 66,281 of record JAXCGZ010015299.1, on the reverse strand, counting down.
GGGTATATTTATCTTCTCATATTCAGAGATAACCTCTGGAGACGAGTGAATAAATATACAGTACTCATAAACGACCATTTTGACCACTAAGGGAGAACAAGAAACAATGGTGTACCTAAGTGCTTAAGAGTATATTTATCTACTCATCCTCAGTTACCTTCACAGCCAAAACAAACTTGGATCGATATTATATTTAATCATTATTATTTATAAAAGCATTTAACTTCTAGTAAAAAGGTATTAGTTACAACAGTACTTACACAACTGTTACTGTAACTTCCTTCTGTTAAAGAAAATATATACAGCCAAAGGGGTGTATGTATATGCGGTATAGGTAATACGTGAATTGTGAATTTTTAGAAAATTAGCATTGCTCCCAAACTCATTAAACATATTATACCACAATTATTTTTATTTTGCCATATCTCCTCATTCTTTCTGCATAGCTTACTTGCACCTATTAGCAAAATATTATATATATAAGAATACATAATAAACATGTACATCATACTAATACTTAGTTATATATAAGAAACAAGTACACTGAGTTTCAGCATAGCTATTATGTTGTTCGTAGAAGTAATAAATTTTGCTGTCAGCATCGGCAACCAATTCTAATCTTGAGATCCAGAACAAACACTAAAAGCATCTTCGTGTATCCAAAAGAACTATATAGTGAAGACAGCCATAAATGAGTGAAGGCAAAACATATGAGGAAAAGCTCCTGTGAAAAGGTTTTTTGTGGATGTTGCAATGACACAAATAGATTTAAGGTGTTAATGATAAAATAGACGGATCTTCTAAATACAAGTAACCCTAGGGTGCTCTATTTACAGGGCAAGTCACCTAACCTAACCCAACCTTAACCAACCCAATCTAACATAAGATAATGTATACAAGTCCTAACCTAACAATTTATGGGATTATTTAACTTCCAGGGGTTACTCATCTTTGCAAGATCCAAACTATCAGAAAAAGGTGTACACCCACACAATTAGCATACGCAAAAATGGTGTTTACTGCGACACTGAACAAATAAAAAAAACGACAAAATCTAAAGAAAACTAAGTACAGTGTAGAAACAAAAACTGGTTGTAATGGAAATAACGCAAAGGAGTGATTGATTAGGTGTTGCTAGTTTGGCGCTGCAGTTTTGACGGCAGCCGTTTTGTGAAGACATTTAAGGTTAGGTTAGGATTTCCAAATAACAAAAAATCTTAACATCAGCCAAATGGGTGTCACCAAAATGGGGGGTTTAGCGCCAAAACAGCTGCACCGAAACATACCAAACCCTGAAATTTAATACATCCAAAACAAAAAAGTGAAATATACACAGAGCTCAGATTTCACTTATAACACATATAGGTTGACATCCAAATGATATAAAAAGCCAAAAATAAAACTCAATAGTCAAGAGGAGATTTAAAAACTTAAAAGTACCCTTTCTAATCATGTGCTCCCCCGCTTCTAACGCTCTCAACAATGTGAACGTTCCAGCCACTGACGTGGAGCCAGGTACCGGAACACCTGTGAACAGTTAGCGTTTGGCTAAACAAGGACAAACAACTACACAAAACTGATAAAAATTGTTAGTCAAGCATAAATATCTGCAAAATTGATGATGAAAAATAATATGTAAACAGTCAAATACACAGATGCCAAATACAAGCTGGGAAAAAATATATATATAAATAAAAAAAAAGTTATAACATATTTTAGTATACTTCAACCTGCCCTGTAAGTAAAAATAATAAAACATAATTGACCACTATGAACTAAAGAACAATGTTATATGCAAAATTACAAAACTACGACAAAACTACCATTACGTTAAATGATACCTGCTATGTAATTGCTCTAACATATGCAAATACTAACAGCGGGTGCTCAAATAAACAAATTTAACAAATAATTACTTGCAAAGCAAAAAAAAAAAAAAATTTAAATATAGTCAATTATTGCAGAGTTAAAAAACAGACTTAGAAAAGAGGGCTCATTCGATTAATGTATTATGACACATTATCTGCTCGCTACAGTGAAAAAACAAATAGGTTATTTTATTTTCATCATTCAATGAGTTAAATGACCGTCTAATATTTGCATTATCTTTGGCAAAGTCAGATTCAACAAAACTGGCCCTCTCAACTTTAAAACTTCAACTTGCTTGTGATAAATTGCACAACAAATGATTAAAATTACAAATTACTAAATTACAAAATACAGTTATATCAGAAATGAAAACCTTATTTTGAATACGTATAGTACAATGCATTCAGATACGACTTTAAATTATCAAAGTACTCTATATACAATGCTTCACAAGCAATTAGATTAATAAAAATTAAACAATTTATTAATTACTACCAAGGCATAAGTCCAAAAGCTCATTCAACCTCGTTTATTAACCTCTTCCCCAACGACGACGAAATATCTCCTTTGCCTATATAACATTTTGTGGCAATGACATATCTCGTCAAAAAGGTATCATATACAACTATAACTTTAACGAGTGTTTTCGTTCCTTCCAGCTCTCTCCAAACCTATTTATGGCAGAGATGAGTATTTTCACGTTAATCATACGTTTGCCATCCCATTTACAGCATCTTACCCTTTCCAGTAACAGGTGAGACATATCATAAATGACTTCACTCGATATTTTCTCACTTATTTCGTCTAAATTGCAAAGGTTTTTAGAAAAATATGTTGCAGGGGAAGAGATTAATACTACCATTCTAGCCTCTCAAGATGTTAGTAAAATATGGTGAATACAGTGCATTTAAAGAAAAACAACATTCTCTGCTCATACCTTTATCGTACTGCCCGTGTGGAGACTGGGGCACATAATGGGCCGTAGCTTTATGAGTGGCTGGCTCGTAGCTAAAGCATCGGGCTACCCCGGGATGCATACATCTGTCACTCTGCTCCAAGTATTCCACGTGTTCAGACTGCTGACGCCGAGGTTTGGAAAAGAAACTACGGGAAGGTTCCAAGAGCTCACAGTATGATATTTCCTAAAATGGAAAATAGTTAGGTATATTAGTATAGAAGCCGTATTCGGGCCTCACTTGGGAGGATCTTTGCCTGCTTATTCTGTGGGTGAGTAGAGCAGGGTGGTGAGGGGAATTCGTCGCTGCCCCTTATCCCCAAGGAGCTAAGAGGAGTAATTGAGGTATTAGTTTCTGGTGAATTTGTGCTTTGACTAAGCCACTCCCCTTACAATGGGGGTAAACGGTCATTGTATATGTATGTATACTATCTTTAGTGCAGGTGATACTGAATTCCTTGCTGCATGAGCCATCTAAAAGATGAAGCCCTACTCACTGCATGAGCCATCTAAAAGATGAAGCCCTACTCACTGCATGAGCCATCTAAAAGATGAAGCCCTGCTCATTCCTTTTTTCGAATCAGTTGTAGCCAACCTGTTAATTTCAACAGGATACGTTTTTATTATGAAAAATAATCATTGGTGTTTAAGATTAATGTCATATTTTCTTAATATGAGACTGATACAGTCTCATAGGGATAAACAATATTCATAACAAACAATACTTACAACTATGTCATCATTCCTATCAAATCCAATTATATGAGCGGGATCTGCATTGTCACTGATGGTAGAAAGAGGACGGTTTCCAGATGTGTGTCGACGGCGCCCAGTTTCTCCTCGACCGTGTTCGCTTTTCCTTTGGAAAAAAAAAAAAATTACTCAATTATTAAAATATTAAACAAAAGGCTATAAAGTTTAGATACTGTGCAACATAACAAACTTCTAATATAGCTTTACTGACTATTCCAAGAAATAGACTTATCAAAGCTAGAAATTGTAACTTTGACCTCGAAAAATAATGATATGGAAACTGATTCGCTAACTACTTTCAATGAATATTACACATTTTCAAAGTGTATTCTTGTTTGAGGATGATAATATAATATCTATAGTTATTTTCCCTAAATGGTTTGGACACTTGCCGAGGAAAGAAGAGGAGTATAATGGGAGAAATTATACTGAGGATGGAGATGCCAGATAGGAGGAGGAGAGATTGGGCAAAAAGGTTTATGGATGTGGTGAGGGGGGATATGAGGTTGCGAGGTATGATGGAGGAGGTATAGGGAGATATGGAAATGTGATACTGAGATGGTTTGGGCTTGTGCTGAGGAGGAAAGAGGGATATGTCTGGAGAAGGATGTAGATGCTGAGGAGAGTTAGGGCAAAGAGGAGGCTTATGGATGGGGTATGGGAGGAGACAAGGGATAGTGTATATGGAGACGATTGATCCACTGTGGTAGCCCGTGACAACAAAAGCTGAAAGATTTAACGATGATCATGATGACTTTCCTATGAGGTCAATATAATATTGAATACAGAAGCTCCCCTACTAACAAACAACAGTTACAAACATTTACAGATACGAGCAAAAACCAATTCATTATCTACCCATTTATTAATGTATGTATTACTGTACTATATTATTATTGAATTAATATTCATTACTACTATATAATTTATGCTTTATGCATTATTTAAGTATCTTTGGCCAAAATATTGTACAGTACTGCATATATATGTATTTTACAGTAATTTTTTAAACCAAAACACAATTTATGAACAATTCTACTTATGAACAGACTTCTGGAACCTAACTCACTCGACAGTTGGGGAGTGTCTGTACTGTATACAAATTCTCAATAAACCGGCAAATGTAAGGAACAACTTTCACAAGCTGTATTTCTAAGTTATACACAAATAAAATAAGGATAAATTGAAAGCATAAACAAATTTATCTCACTTACCCTCCAAATCTGGACTTGTTATAAGGCAAAGCTGAAAATATGTGGAAAGGAATCTTGTGAGACGACATGAAAACCACCCGTTCATCTTTCGCTTGCAATTCGTGCGCCGTTTTCATGAATTTTACTTCCTTATTTGGAGGGCCCGAAGAGTCCGAGACACTGCCGGAAAGTTTACGAGTGCGTCCGCCAGGCATACCTAGAAATGCGAAAGATTTGTATTCATTAATAAATTAAACCTTATCCATCTGTATACAATAGCCATAATTCCCAATTATAAGAAGGGTGGATGAGTCATGGCAAAAATCCCGACTCTTTGTGGGAGAAAAATACAAAGAAAGGGATTCTGAGTGCCCTCACCCAGCCCCATATATGCAACACAAAATAAATTATAACTCACTACAGTCAACGAAATATTGACTAAGTCATCGAAACTTACCCCGTTTACATCAGTCATACATATAAATCTACTTAAAAAAAATAAAACAAGCTATTTTATATATTACTTCAGTAACATTGCAATCGAAAAGCAGCTAATCTAGTTAATTTCCTATCAAATGCCCTTGCATTCAGCATTAAAAATACCCAGTACAAAAGCAACTTTATGCACAGCTGATGCAAAACAATGTGAAAAGCAGCTAGTATTATCTGCTAAGATGCCGTTTTGTAGAAATTAGTCTGCTAGCGAGGATATCTGATGACATCTGACAACTACCCGAGAATTTTTTTCCACAGCAGAGGCAGTGATGAATAAAATTCTATGCCCTCTCAATACTGTGTACCCATTTGTATACATATATACAATACACTTCATCACTTAAGCTACAAACAAAATTTATGCACGTGTAGTTCCCAGATGACTTCAGATTTCCATGTGCTGTGCAGAAATAGTGGCAACGCTACTATATATACACTTCAAGCAAAACAGTGTCTCAATAGCAGCTAGTATTATCCAATCTTAAATAAATAGTCTTCTATTTGGGACTAATAATGACATGTAAAATGGTGCATTATTACTGTTGTATATGGCATCAAAACAAAATTTAACCATACTAAGCCTTGAATACAATTCAAAAAATCCAAAATAAATTTTTCCTACCTTATAATTTTTTTTAAATAATGCACTAAAAATACTGAACAGAAATATATTTTACTACAAATGCCCGAGCTTGATTTTTTTTTTATATATGCATTTTATGGAATAAATTATAACATAATATACAGTCTAATTTGGAATATACCAAAAAATTATATTTCCAGTCTAATTTGGAATAAACCATCAAATAATCTCACCAACGACGATGAAGTCCATGTTACGCTGGGCTTGTACTAATGGGATAAATACATAATTATGAAATACTTTGCCTGAGAAAATGGCTCACAGTAATATAATTCACTTGTAAATATCGCCCGATTAACCAGTGGGTGACCAAAGCAGGGTGGTGAGGGGGAATCATGGCAGCTCTTTAACCCCTAGGAGCTAAAAGGAGTGATCAAGATATAGGCTTCTGGTGAATGTGTGCGCTTTGACTCGGCCACTCCATTACAAGGGCGGTTGTGGCCATTGTACATAAAAATTTTTTTTTTTGTATTGTGGTTGTGTCTAAGTACATACAAATATACAGTGATGCAATACCCTTCGTAAGGTACATGGCTGCATCACAGCACATATCATCAAAAGAAGCTAATAGACTTTGTTCACTCTTTATAGCAGCCTGGGGATAAAGGGCAGCCAAATATCCCCCCTCCATCACCACACTGCTTGGGTCTTTAACAGGGTAAGTGGGTAAAGCTTTTCTGCAGCTCTTGTGTCTAAGACCCATTTTGAGCTGAAATCATACACTTAATTTACACAAAAAACAGAAAAGGTTTTTCATTACTGACAACTATGTGAACATTACAATCTATCCATTCATTTCAATGCAAAAAAAAAAAAAAAAAAAAAAAATTATCATCTCGCACTCCTTGATTGATTAATATCTACTGATACCCAAGTTAAAATCTATGCTTTCACTTCAGTATAAAAAAATATTAAATGAAAACGCAAAATACATACTGTAAAATAAAAATGTTCCCTCAATATTCGTAGTTTCACCTAAACTCTTGTTACTATTAAAAAGAATGTTATCTATTTTCAGTTTAACCTCTTCACCGGCATAATTTTTTTCAAAACACTTTGTGATTCAAGACAAATAAAGTGAGACAAAATAATTTCAGATAAGTCTCAATGATTATTAGAAAGGGCGAGATGAAGTGAAAGAGGTTAGCAGACATATGATTAAGATGAAAATACTAATCTCTGCCTCAGGAATGCTAAGAGAGAGCTGGAATGGGCGAGAATAATTGTTCAAAGCGTAGCTTTATATGGTAACTTTTTGACAAGATATTTCGTCCTTGCCGAAAAATGTCAGACAGGCAAAATGAGATATTTCGTTCTGCAGGGGAAGAGGTTAATATAAAAAATACTAAAAACAAACACACAACATAACCCGAATACAAAATGCACACTTACAATTCACTGTTCCACCTAGGCTCTCATTACTACTAAAGCACTGTGCCTTGTCTACGAGAGCCACAGTTCGCTTTCGCAACACCCCGTGCCGATCCCCCAGGTCAGAATTACTAGTGTTGGTTCTGAAATGAAATATATATAGGTAACTGGCTTTTGAGGTAATGCATAGTGTGAGTCTAAAACATATGTGGTCACATGAGTCTAAGAAGACCAGTAAAGTAGACAGCCACTGACAGGTCTAAGGAAACCAAGAGAGCAACTAGCCATGTGTGTCTAAAGAAATAACAAGGGTGGAGAGTCACACATATCAGTGATGTAGACCTATGTGACTGTCTAAGGGATGAATCCCGTCTGGGGTAATGTGTTAAACTAAGGCTTATCCCTTCACCTGTGAGAGTAACTTTTAGAAACATTTTCTTTCATAGGAAAGAGTGCAAAGTTCTCTTAATTGGGCATGGATAAATTCAAATTAGCGCACCATTCCCTTAAACGTTAATGATGTGGAAATTGATATCTGGCATCTGTTGTCACGCCATCATATGTAAGTAATTTTTTCCAATTGAGGGGGTCGGTGGCTTTTAGTGTCAAGTAGGGCAGTATGCGACTTAAACGCTGAGGCGCAGCAGATCACTCCCGTTCTGAGGTTTAATTAATTTAATTAATAGTTCGCAGGGAAAGGGTTCATACGCATTTCCACTTACCTTACAGTATACAGTATCTAAATACGCAAAGATCTTACCTGTCCTTGAAGTGTACAGGTACAGTATAATGAAGTGTTCCACTTCCAGCTTCACTAAATGCCTTATCTGACAGAGTCACATCTGGAGTGCCAGGTACATCAGTTTGATTAGTAGATGAGCCAATGGGGGCTGTACTAACTAATAGCTTTCCTGAAAACAAGATATTTATGAAGTAATACATCACTTTACCTGTGCTGGACACATTTAACTATTTTCCAACTAATGCAGATTCCTATGGTGTGCCTCCTATTGTTGTGCAACTATTCCTTGGATAGTTGCCCCATTGATCACGAGTAAATAGTTATAGGAGCTACTGCCCAAGTAGTACAGTGGTTAGAGTATTAAACTCCCAGGGTGACAGACCTTCGATCGAGCCAACCGCTGGACCTTAGGAAGTTTACCAAGCCTTATTTCCCCTGATCCAACCTGTTTGTGTCCATCCCCTAATTGTGGATTAATAGTGACATGAAAATTGGCAAACACCTCTTGCAATGGTACCAGTCACAAGTGGAACCCCCTATGATTAATTACTGGAAGTAACACCGGACTGAAAATGTTGTAGCTTGCAGTTCCCCCCATTCCAGGGGGGATAACAGACAAGTTATCACTGGAAAATTGAGGCTGATTGCGCTTTCTAACACCCTGATGTGAGATTTAACATGGGTGTGTCACCTCTCAAATCGAGAGCTTTAACCACTGAACAACCGCAGCTCTTAGCATAGGACTCCAATACAGTGAGTAATAATTATGGATATGTCATATAGTTGGAATTTATTACTGATAACTGCCAAGTGGTTTGGTCCAATGAAAGTGGCTAAAATTAGGGGTGAATATCACTGATACCAGCAACATAAATTATAATTAATTTCATCACAATAATTATGAATAAATATAGTAAAAACATTCCCAGTTCTATTTAGTGTCTCAAAACTTAAACTCTTTTGATGCACTACCCAAAAAGACATTGCATTTATGCTACTTAAAACTAACAAACATACAGGAACTTCTCAAACAAATAAAGGAAAAAATATAATTACGAACTAAGATAGCTGTTTATCATAATACTTTATCGAGTTATTGACCCAGACCTCGAAATGCATCAGAATGTTGATATCCTAAATATAGAACTCAAATTTCTGATATTGTAGAGAAGAGCAATCCCAGGTTGCTCTAGGGTAATTCATATTTACAAGGCAATTCACCTAACTTAACCTAACAATTAACAGGGTTATTTAAATTTAGGGTATAGTTATTCCTCCTGAGGGAGTGGGGTTAAGAATACTTCCTCTGTGTTCCCATGCGTGTTGTAAAAATCGACTAAATGGGGTGGAGCGAGTGGACTGGGAATCCCCTCTTCTGTAATTACTGCCCACAAAAAGTCAAAGTATTTTCTTTGACTTAGCTCACCCCCTTATAAGGGAGAATATGGGTTTGGTATATGATGGATTTAACTTTATATGGGGTTCTGGGGTGTTACTAATTTTAACAATATCCCAAATTTCAACTCGGTCTCATGTAACTGAGGCATTTGGACCAATGACACTGATGATTCAGTTTGACATCACGACTCTCTTTTCTATTATAGGCTAAGATAGTGCCTTCTTGCGAAGGACTTTGGTTTTGACAAGAGTGACCATTACCCCGTGTGAATGCCCTTTTTAACCTCGCACCATGGCGGGTCTTGAAATGACGACCCCATGAATCAAAATTACATGCGTTATCAACCCGGCCACGGCACCCTGGAGAAATGACAGTAATTTTTCTTATCATATCACTGATGGCCTTAAACTGCGTCAAATGATACTGAAACATGAGGCTGCTTCATATAAAATGATCGTTAAGTCATACCTGAAGTTTGTTGTGGGGTATCAGTTGAGAAAAACAGCCTCGAAAGAGATTACGATATACAGTATTGAAATCAACGTACAGTATATATGTATGAATGAGCCTAGGTGTAAATCATGTTAGTGAATAATAGTTACACACTATTTTGTCACAATCAGTCCCCATTCAAATAGGAGTGGACACAGACATGTCGGAGTTGAGGAAATAAGGATGAATGCGCTTCCTAATGCCCCTCGGTGGGCTTAAACCTAAATACTCACTTCCCGACTTGCGCACTGTCACTTAGCTACCGCAGGCCCTATGTGAATATTAAAATTAATAACAATAATAATAACAGTAATAATAGTGATAATCAAATGATGACACAAAACATATAACACACATGATAAGACAGAACAATTTGTCAGAAAATGATGGCATGCAATAATAATAATAATAATAATAATAATAATAATAATAATAATAATAATAATAATATGGTACTAAAATATACCAGTGGTCAAAATTAATACCATATTTACTACTATTACTACTTATTATCATAATAATAATAATAACAATAATAATAATAATTTGGTACATACTACAATACACTAGAAGACTGAATAAGTATTCACCTTGCAAATTAGCAATGTAAATGTCACAAGAAAACCAAACTTATCCAGATAATCTTAGTTCTCTGATACAGAACTGGATTTTAGTGTTTTATTAAGAACATGAAAGGTCATCTCATTATTTGGACAACAAATGAGAATCTTTTAATTTGAGATTATAAGTAATTATTTATTATTATTATTATTAGTAGTAGTAGTAGTAGCACTAGTAGTAGTAATAGTAGATATTCTTATTAAGGACATGAAAGGTCATCTCATTATTTGGACAACAAATGAAAATCTCTTAGTTTGAGATAATAAGTAATTATTTATTTATTTATTATTATTATTATCATTATTATTATTAGTAGTAGTAGTAGTAGTAATAGTAGATATTCTTATTAAGAACATGAAAGGTCATCTCATTATTTGGACAACAAATGAAAATCTCTTAATCTGAGATAATAAGTAATTATTATTATTATTATTATTATTATTATTATTATTAGTAGTAGTAGTAGTAGTAGTAGTAGTAGTAGTAGTAGATATTCTTATAAATGCTTGTAAATATAAATCATTACTATTAATATACAAAGTGTTGATTCACTGTACTTAGTATTTACCGTCATATATATTATCAAAAATGAGTGATATTTCACTCCTGACTGATTCGTCAGGTCATGGGGTTCGAGGCCCGCCACGGTCTAAGGCTAGAAGGGGCATTCTCTCAAGGCAATGGACGCACTTGTCAAAACCGAAATCCTTCGCAAGAAGGCACCGTTCCTGCCCTTAGTAGAAAAGGGCATCCGTGACGTAAAACAAGCTCACATTCCACTTATAAACCAAATTTTCTCTTAGGCAAAAAAATAATAAAATAGAATAACATTGACAGTCGATTTACGGCAAAAAAAAAAATAATTAGGTAAATTTGACAGTCGAAATACGGAGATGGATTACCTCGGCCTCCTTTGACCTCTCCAGAGAAGAAGAAGTGTTGTTTATTTTCTTTATTGTTATTGCTGCCACGGCCGCTGGCTTTGCTGTGAAGTCCACCTCCTGCGAGGCTTCCTTCTGCTGCGGGGTCTTCGGCAGCACCTTTAAGAGCATCTTGCCCCACCACTTTCCCTAGGAATCCGGCCCTGCCATACTGGGACAGCTTGGTATCCCTGTGGGTCCCGTCTAAGGAAATGTTAGATAGAAATGTCAGAGCCGCTAAGCGACGACGGGATCTCTGTCTTTGCATCACAGTCGCCATATTTTCTCTACAACTGCCAGGGCGAGCTTCGTGGCTGGCTCTCTATTACTGCCGCTGCTGCTGCTGCTACTGCTACTGCTTCGGCTTGGGGGCCTTGGGGGGCGGAGGGTGATAGGGTATCCCCGTCTCTCTTCCCGTCACTCCCCTCATCAGCTGATATCAAACCGTCAAGTTTTTGTGAGTATTATTATTCGCTTTTCTTACTGTTTGTCATTACTACTTGTTATATTTACAATATTTTAATAGTTTTATGCATCTATTAGTGTTTTATTAAATTATATAGACATTTTAAACATTAACAATTAATATAACGCCTAAAATTGATTTTAACAGTTCGTAATGTTCGCGTTGTAAACAATGTCTCCCTGAGCATATTTTCACTGGTATATATTATGTAAACTTAAAGTTGAAGCGAGCATTTATGCACACACAGACAAAATTTTTAAGATATTACTGCCGTCTTCATAATATTATTTATGCAGGAGGGGGGCTCTGTAGAATAAACTTTTACTGTGTTAAGTGAAAGCGCATTTTAAACTAACTTTATTTTAGCGTTTGGCGTATATCGACTAAGCACGTTTCATGCAAGCCGTTACCAGATTTTTTTTTTTTTTTTTTGGTCGTCTGACTTATCATTTTCTGACCGTAACACACATACGCATAAACGCACTGAGTAGCTGTTACTACGCATTTTAGTCCACAGAGCCGCATGTTACTAATGAATGTACATTCGTACGTACGTATGTGTGTCAGTGAATGGAAAGAAAAACCTGATTTGGAAACGGGGCGTTACATAAGTCTCTTTCACTGACAGTAAAATTCTCTTAGCTATAACTTTAGGTTGTATGTGGCATACATAGGAGCTTACAGGGGAGCTAAGCCTGTATAAATCATTCTTATGTAAGGTTTCATTGCAAGACAAGAGGATGTTTGTTGGATAGGGAGAGAAAAGCATGAAAGAGAAGACATTTGTTTGATTACTAATTGTGCTTACGGGAAAGACATATGCTCGTAATCTGTGTTTCCTGGTCGGTTTGTGTGTGTGTGTGTGTAATTACCCAATTGTGCTAACGAGAAAGAGTTCCAAGCTCGTAACTCCCCGTCTCCTGGCCGGTTCCATTTTATATTTAGTGATACTAGTCACACTTGTACTTAAAACTATGGATTGACTTAGCAATAGCTACCTCCTCGCTTAGCGAATTCCAATCGTCAACTACTCTTACACTTAAAAAAAAAAAAAAGTATTTTATTACATCCTGCAAAGAAGTGTGTGTGTGTGTGTGCTATTGTAGCTTTCTCATATTAGTATAACACCATGGGAAGGTTATAGAAGTGCTCCTATAAGCAAGATATATCCTCAATCAGTATATTTATCTTCTGAAATATGCTGAAGGCGTTTTTTGCTAGACTCGATGATGTTGCCTATAGGGGGAAGAATATGCAATACCTCAACACACGTTTTTGTGGGAGTTTATAACTTCCTTATACCCTTATAGCGCCTTACAAGGTTATAAAGTAAGCTAATAAGCAAGATATACGAGTTCTCAGCGTGTATGCACCAAATGTTGCTGAATTTTTGCTAAATTCGCTCTCTAGAACGGTTTATTTAGGATTGATCCGTTCTGCTAGTTGATTTGAGGGTCACTGGGAATGAAATTTAACCCTGTAAGGGCGATTTCACACCAAAGTGGCACGTCGCACGCCACGTGGCACGCCAGTTGAAAACGAACATCCAGAAATATAGGAAACCTTTCACACAGAAGTGGCGTGACACGCGCAAGTCGCACGTGGCACTTGGGACGTGTCATGGTACTTCTGTGTGAAAAATTTCATATAAATCCAGATGTTCGTTTCAACTGGTGTGCCACGTGGCATACCACGTGCGACGTGTCACTTTGGTGTGAAAGCGGTTTAACTGGTTTTTTAGCTAAACGGGATATGAGAATGATTAGATAAAGGATGTTGTTGTAGGTTATTGTTTAGTTTCTATGAATGATAATCTATCTATTTATCTATCTATCTATCTATCTATCTATCTATCTATATATATATATATATATATATATATATATATATATATATATATATATATATATATATATATATATATATATATATATATATATATATATAGTAGTCGCCGTGGCTCAGTCGGTAGCGTCTCCGACTCTGAGGCGTCAGGTCGAGGGTTCGCGCCCCGTCACGGTCTGAGGTTAGCAAAGGCATGCACTCAGCGTAAGGATTACATCTGCCAAAACAAGTCCTTCGCAAGAAGGCAACCGTCCTAGCCCTTGGTTGATAAGGGAGTCCGTGACGTAAAACCGGAACATATATATATATATATATATATATATATATATATATATATATATATATATATATATATATATATATATATATATATTTAAATTGAGTGGTTAACAGATTTCGGTATTTTTAGTTTTTATTGTAAAGTATTAAATTTACGGTATGAAAATAATGATTATTAGACATTATTTACAAATCATTATATTGAAAATTGAAAGTATTTTGGTAGTACATACATACATACACTCGAAGCTAGAAGAGTGAGGGGGGATATGGTGACAGTCTTTAAATTCCTTCATGGTTATGATAGAGTGGATAGGGATCGATATTTTGATATGGCTGGCTCTAGAACTAGAGGTCATAGTTTGAAGCTTGGTAAGAAAACTTCTTTGCAGGATGTAAGGAAATACTTTTTCAGTGTAAGAGTAGTTGATAATTGGAATTGGCTAAGCGAGGAGGTAGTTAATGCTATCTCAATCCATAGTTTTAAGGACAGGTACGATAAGTATGACTAAGTATAAAATGGAACCGATGAGGAGACGGGAAGATACGAGCTTTGGGCTCTTTCCCGTAAACACAATTAGGTAATCACAATTAGGTAATCACATACATATATACATACATACATGTACTGTATACATATATACCAACACAGATCTTAAACTGCCAGGGTGTAAAGGCGCATGTATCTATTGTTGACCTTGAACGAGGTAAAATATAAACTTTAGAGTCTGTGATAAGGTTTAATATTCATAAACTCACTTTGTTTTACTGTGTTTGTTTAGATCGCCATTTATGCAAGGCCGTTGAGTCGAGTGATATTATTATTTTTTTTTTTATTAAGGAGTTTATATAAGATACAGAGTTATGGTTTTAAGCTAGAAAGTATATATATATATATATATATATATATATATATATATATATATATATATATATATATATATATATATATATATATATATATATATGTTCCGGTTTTACGTCGCGGACTCCCTTTCTACCAAGGGCTAGGACGGTTGCCTTCTTGCGAAGGACTTGTTTTGGCAGATGTAATCGTTACCCTGAGTGCATGCCCTTGCTAAGCTCATACCGTGGTGGGGCGCGAATCCTCGACCTGACGTCTCAAAGTCGCGGACGCTACCGCATGAGCCACGGTGACTACTGAGCTACGGTGACATATATATATTGGTTTGTTAATAGAGTAGCTGATGCATGGAACAAGCTTCCTAGTAGGATAGTAAATGCCAATACCTTAGACACCTTCAAATGTAGATTAGATAGACATATGACAGAGGTAGGGTGTGTATGAATAGGTTAGTGCTTATTAGAAAAATCATAAAAAGAAAAATAGAATACATAAGTTGAGTAGAATAGAATAGGTTAGACATGCTGAAAATACCATTAAAAAATGGAGCTGCCTCGTGTGTGCCAGTAGGCATGTTGCAGTGTCCTCTATTCTTATGTTCTTATGTTCTTATATATATATATATATATATATATATATATATATATATATATATATATATATATATATATATATATATATGTATGTGTGTGTGTGTGTGTGTGTGTGTGTGTGTGTGTGTGTGTGTGTGTGTGTTTACTTGTCACATTGTTTTTTGGATGTTTTTTGATTTAAGCATAAGTGAGGGATGCCACGAGAAATGATATTGTCAGTGTAAGGTAAAATGTATCCACATGTACAGCTGAAAATATGCAAATGTGTCGATATCTGAGATATGTATGCATTATATATTTGGAAACCTTCTTCTTCTTCTTCTTCTTCTTCTTCTTCTTCTTCTTCTTCTTCTTCTTCTTCTTCTTCTTCTTCTTCTTCTTCTTCTTCTTCTTCTTCTATGTTATTATTATTATTATTATTATTATTATTATTATTATTATTAGTAGTAGTAGTAGTAGTAGTAGTAGGAGTAGTAGTAGTAGTAGTAGTAGTAGTAGTAGTAGTAGTAGTAGTAGTAGTAGTAAATGGATATGGTCATGGGCCCCTGCAGATATTTTCACTTCTTCTTCTTCTTCTTCTTCTTCTTCTTCTTCTTCTTCTCATTTGGCGTTGAGCTCAAAGTTTTATGTCCGAATACACTCCGTGACGGTTGCCAACACTGTTTTATCCGGACTTGGGACCGGCTCCAAGTTGATTTGGCTAGCTCCCCCAGTCGGCTGGATAAGGAACAGGTTTTTTTTTTCCACGCCTTCATTATTTAACCCGTAAATGACCTTGCCAGGGAGAGCAACACTCTCTCAAGTTACAAATAAGGTGAAAATATCGTTATGTTGACTACCGTCTAAAAATAGTACTGGGATACAGAAAGTTATATGTTTCGGTTTTACGTCACGGACTCCCTTTTCTACTAAGGGCTAGGACGGTTGCCTTCTTGCGAAGGACTTGTTTTGGCACATGTAATCGTTACCCTGAGTGCATGCCCTTGCTAACCTCAGACCGTGACGGGGCGCGAACCCTCGACCTGAGGGATGTTCGATCTAACATGCTTTATATACTTTGCTATACAGCTATGGAATCACTTATAGATGTATATATATACAAAATGCTGTAGATAGCTCTACTTACATCACTGTAAGCTCCAACTTTGCTATACGGCTTTAGAATCAATTACAAAAGTATAGTTATATAAAAAGCTATCTTCAGTTTTCTCAGTGTAAGCTCCGACATTTCTATCCAGCTATGAGATTTAATATAGCACTATAGGTATAGAGACAGCTACATATAGCTATAATTTCCTCATTGTTAGCTCCAAAATTGCTCTACAAATAGGATCAGGTATAGATGTATAGGTATACAGATATCTATAGATAGCTCCACTTTACTCTAAGCTCCAACTTTGTTATACAGTCAGGAAATAAAAATGAGAACTGTAGATACAGACACTTATGTTGTTCGGTCCAAGTTCTTGATTGTAAGTTACAGCATGCTTGCTCTACTTGCTTTACAGCTCTGTGACTAAGTATATTACTTCTACAGGAAACTATAGATTACACCAATTTTCTCTAGCCTTAATACTCCGACTTCATTTCGTCTGTATCCTCCCCCAGTGGGAAGTAATTGTGACCAAAAAGCAAAACAAAACAACAACTTGCAATTGCAGATGAGATGAGCATAATGATATCAAACGAGATGATGTGGTTGAGAAATATGAGAGGTGTGTCAGGAGTGGATAGAGTGAGAAATGTAGAGGTGAGGTAGATTATGAGATCAAGTATATTTAATACTGTAACAGGAAGTTGTAGACGGACCAGTTTTGCCACTATAGCTTCTGTAGTTTCTATACTTACTATGAGATCAGGTACATCAAAACAGGATACAGCAATCTACTGATTAGACCAGTCTCCTCACTGTAAGTTATAGAACACTTGCTATAGGATCTCGCCATTAGTTCTAGGATACAGAAATCTAGAGTGTGTACTAGTTTTCTCACTGGTAGTTCTAGCATGCTTGCTATAGGACTAAGGGCTCTAGTCTGTTAGTGCTGAGTTATAGTGACTGTAGGCTATATGCATGCTAATAGACCTGGAACATTCTGTATATATTTGTAAACAGGGGTGTCTCATGCGTACAAGCATACATTCTTTATGTATAGTTACTAAATAGAGGTATTATATTCTTTATATGCTTGTAAACAGAACTATTTAACGTACACTTTTACAGTCATGCTGTGTATGCTTGCAGATAGAACAGTTTAAGGCATACATGTATACAGTGACATTACATACTTACTGGATACAACCATTACGCACTATATATGCTTGCAAACAGAATGGTTTAATATATGGAAGTATACACTGACTTCATATGCTTACTGATAAATCGGTTAAGTGCAATGACTCTTACTCAGTGTTTGTATACAGGTAGACTTGGCTTACAAGCAGAATGTCTGTATATGTCTGTATCTGTATATATCCACGCGACTGTTAAAGGCTTGTCTAGAGAATATTGTTACATATTTTGTAAACAACACACCAATCAGTTGCAATTTTGTAATAGTAATCACGTTTAATTATTATTATTATTATTATTATTATTATTATTATTATTATTATTATTATTATTATTATTATTATTATTATTGTTTTTATTATTATTATTACTATTATTATTATTTTTATTATTATTATTATTATTATTATTATTATTATTATTATTATTATTATTATTATTATTATTATTATTATTATTAAAATAAGTTATTGATAAGGCTAAAACAAGGCCCTATATTCCATAACAAAGTCAGGTTTTGCAAAGCTTTGCTTTAAAAACGAGGTCACAAATGGAAAATCCATTAAATTTCTCCTCACAGCTGTAAAAAAAAAAAAAGGTCTCTTTATGTCTTACTCATGTCTCTTTGTAAGTCTCTTTTTTACAGTGCCAATAATTGTACATGGAGTACACGTGCACAGTGGCACTCCCTTTGATGTACAGACTCCTACTTTTGAAGTAAATATTTAGCAATTATTAGACAAGTATAAATTAATTTTATAATTTGATTCAGTATTGACTACTGCCGTAGCGCAACTGGTAGAGTGCTCGACTCAAAAAGGTGGTGAAGCTGCTGTCGAATCCACAATGAGGCGTTAAGAAGGGCATCCAGACTTAATTCCCCAGCTTCAGTCCGTCTGTATTCACCCCCAAATGGGAACCGTGGTCGGTAAAAAAATTCTCATGAATATCTATGTGAAATTTTCGGCTTTGATATTTATATCCGTCGGAAATGAACCGTATTTGAGATATAACACACATTATATAACAGATATGATAAGAAAAATCTTTAGAAAAACCCCACATTTTCAGTGTTGAATTCAGTTACGGGAGTCAACTTTACAATTGAATTAAGTTCGCACATACATACATACATCCATACATACATACCTTTATGCGTATATACTTACACATACATACGTACATACATACATACATACATACATACATACATACATACATACATACAAGAAGAAAAATTTTCATTACAGAGTTCTTCCAGACAAAGGGGAGATAAAGAAGATAATGACAGAAGATCAGGGGATGGGGCCTCATTAAGATTGCTATACACAAATGCTGATGGATTAGCTGGTAAGGCAGTAGAATTAAAAGATAGGATTCACAACAGTAAGGCAGATATAGTAGCAATTACAGAGACTAAGTTGAGTGAGGACATAAACAGTGTCACAGTTTTTCCTAAGGGCTTCAGAATACTAAGGGTTGAAAGATCTGAGAGGACTGGTGGAGGGATAGCACTGCTCATGAGTGAAAGGATTCAAGTTGAAAAAATAAACTTGGCTATAGAAAGTGAGTTCAAGGAATTTCTTGTTGCTCGCATAAATACTGGGTCAGAGAGCATTATAATAACTGTTGTATACAACCCACCAAGGAACCAAAATAGGCTTGAAGTTTATGAGGAAAGTCATATAGGTACTATTGAAGTCATAAACTCAGTTGTTAACATGGCACGGGAAAAAAAATGTAGGATTTTGATTATGGGAGACTTTAATCATAAAGAGATAGATTGGATAAATCTTGACCCACACAGTGATGAGGACTCATTCGGGGCAAGATTCCTAGATTGCGTACAAGGGAATTTCCTACACCAACATGTAATGGAACCAACAAGGGCCAGGGGTGGGGATGAGCCATCACTACTTGATCTAGTGTTCACAGATAATGTGTTGGATATTGAAAAAATTGAGTATGAACCACCAATTGGGAAGAGTGACCACTGTGTGTTGTTGATGGAGTATATCATTGAAGATATTCTTCCTGAGAGTAGAGGCACTGAGGACATGAGGAGGAACTATCCGAAAGGAGATTACATAAAAATGAATGAGCTTTTTGCAGTTATTGACTGGAGAACCTTATTTTACAACAAATCTGTACAAGAAATGTATGACATCTTTTGTGAGAAATATGGGAAGATAGTAGATTGCTGCATACCTGTCACCAAAGTAGGTGTAATTCATGCCAGAGAGAAATGGTTCGATAATGGGTGTAAAAGAGCTAAGGAGTGGAGAGACAAATGCTGGAAAAGTTATAGGAGGAGAAAAAACATAAATGCCTGGCAAACCTACAAAAGAGCAAGAAATGACTACCTAAGTAAAAGGAGAGAGGCAGAGAGAGACTATGAGAGGGACATCACCAGGAAGGCTAAAGAAAATCCCAAGCTTTTCCACAGCTTTATCAGAGGAAAACTGAAGGTAAAAGAACAGGTTTTAAGGCTAAGGAGAGCGGATGGAAGCATCACTGAGACGGATGAAGAGATCTGCAAAGAATTGAACAAGGAGTTTCAGTCAGTATTTACAGTAGAAAATACCCCCACCCCCTCAGATTGCATTGATAGAAGCTCAAGGGCCGGTATTAGAGAACATCAACCTTACAGCCACAGAGGTATGCAAAGCGCTGATGGATTTAGATGTTCATAAAGCTACAGGTCCTGATGACATATCCCCTCATGTGCTTAAAAAATGCGCAAACACAGTATCAGTGGCACTAAGTATCATATTTAAGGAGTCACTGGAGTCGGGGGAGATTCCAAGATGCTGGAAACAAGCAAATGTGATACCTATCTTCAAAAAGGGAAGGAGGGATACGGCTCTGAACTATAGACCAGTTTCCTTGACCAGCATAGTTTGCAAAGTTATGGAGAAACTACTAAGGAAACATATCTCTCTTCACTTGGAATCCTTCAACTTTTTGTCAGTGAGGCAACATGGCTTCAGAGAAGGTAGATCAACAGTAACAAATTTATTAGAATTTTATGATGAGGTAAGCCAAATCTTACAGGAAAGAGAGGGCTGGGCAGATTGCATATTCCTAGACTTCCAGAAAGCGTTTGACACTGTTCCACATGGGAGACTTATTAGGAAGCTGCACTCAATGGCTAGAATAGGTGGAAATGTTTTGGAATGGATAAAAACTTACTTAGAAGGAAAGGAACAGAGGGTTAGAGTAAGACACTCAGTGTCTGAATGGAGAAGAGTTAGTAGTGGAGTTCCACAGGGTTCAGTTTTAGGGCCACTTTTGTTCCTTGTATATGTAAATGACCTACCAGAGTCTGTAAATTCATTCATGAATATGTTTGCAGATGATGCAAAGATTGTGAAGAAAGTAAAAAACGAGAACAGTGGTAGAGAACTTCAGGAGGATCTAAATAATCTGCATGAGTGGTCAGAAAAGTGGCTAATGAAATTCAATACTTCAAAATGTAAGGTAATGAGAA
>JAXCGZ010015299.1:37500-40000 GCA_037179515.1 Halocaridina rubra | reverse complement strand
GACATCACCTTGGTTTTTATATAATCATCTGGCTATTTTTCTGCTGTTCGTTTTATTCATCCGGACTTGAGACCGGTACCGAATGCATATTGATCCGCCTCATTTTGTGTTGTTCGTTTTATTATTTCGGACTTGAGACTTGCACAGAAAGCATATTTTGGTTGATGCATTAGATCCGTCTCATTTTCTGTTTTTCGTTTTATTATTCCGGACTTGAGACCGGTACCGAATGCATATCGATCCGCCTCATTTTGTGTTGTTCGTTTTATTATTCCGGACTTGAGACTTGCACAGAAAGCATATCTTGGTTTATGCATTAGATCCGTCTCATTTTCTGTTTTTCGTTTTATTATTCCGAACTTGAGACCGGTACCGAATGCATATTGATCCGCCCCATTTTGTGTTGTTCGTTTTATTATTCCGGACTTGAGACTTGCACAGAAAGCATATATTGGTTTATGCAATAGATCCGTCTCATTTTCTATTGTTCGTTTTATTATTCCGGCTTGAGACTTGCACAGAAATCATATCTTGGTTTATGCAATAAATCCGTTTTATTATTTCGGACTTGAGACCAGTACCGAATGCATATCGATCCTCCTCATTTTGTGTTTTTCGTTTTATGATTTCGAACTTGAGATTTGCGCAAAAAGAATATCTTGATTTATACAACCAATCCGGCTCTTTCTCGGTCGTTCGTTTTATTATTCCTGACTTGAGACCGGTATCGAATACATATCTTGGTTCATGCAGTCGATCCGCCTCATTTTCCGCTGTTTTATTGATTCGGGCTTGAGACTGGCACCTCGTGCATGAAAGCAATGCACCTTATATTGGATGTTTCGTTTTATTGTTCCGGACTTGGGACGTGCCCAGAGTATATTTTTGTTTATGCAATCGGCCCACCTTTTTTTTCGGATTTTCGTTTTATTCATCCGGACTTAAGACCAATTTCAAGCGCATATCAAGGTTCATAGACCCGATCAGCCTCATTTTCTCTTGATCGTTTTATTGTTCCGGGCTTGAGACGTGCATTGAGAACATAGTTTATGCTAGTTCGTTTTATTGATTCGGGCTTGAGACCGCCATCGACTGCATATCATAGCTTATATAATCGATCCTCCTCGTTTTCGGTTGTTCGTTTTATTATTCCGGGCTTGAGGTCGGCACTGATTGCAGCCGGTTAACTCCCCCGAGTGGTTCAATAATGTGTTATTGAAATGATTAGATGATAATCTTATCTTTAATGTGATGTTTGGGTACATTCCTTGTGTGTGTGTGTGTGTGTGTGTTTGTTTGTGTGTGTGTGTGTGTGCGCGTGTGTGTGCAGTTACCTAATTGTATTCATGAGTCTTTGCCTCGTAACTCCCCGTCTTCTGATTGGTTCCAATTTTAAACTCAATGATAATTATTATATTTCTCGTTCAAACTATGAATTCAGTTAGCATCTACTACTTCCTCTCTTAGCGAATTCCAATCTTTAACTATTTCTTACTAGAAAGAAAGTAGTTCCTTACAATCAACAGAGAAGTTTTCTTACGAAGCTTCTAACTATGTCCTCTAGTTCAAATGCCAGCCATATCAAAATCTCTATCCACTTAAGTGATGGCAGCAACAAGTGGTGAAGCCAAGTGTTCAATAATACAAAATTTGTATAATAGTCCCAGCTCAAGCGCAACATGGAGTCTTCCCCTAGTCTAAACTTGCACATTCCAAGATGACTCAGTAATGCACAAAAAACACCCCTCTGGACATATTTTTGCACCGCCAAAATGTGTTTGCATTTGTGTATGTGTGTGTGTGTTTTTATTTTGCTACACTGAAAACATCTTCTTTAGGTGCGAGCTGAGTAATTAATTCTCTCTCTCTCTCTCTCTCTCTCTCTCTCTCTCTCTCTCTCTCTCTCTCTCTCTCTCTCTCTCTCTCTCTCTCTCTCTCTCTCTCTCTCTCTCTCTCTCTTTCCTTTTGTTCTATACCTGAACTCTCTCTCTCTCTCTCTCTCTCTCTCTCTCTCTCTCTCTCTCTCTCTCTCTCTCTTTCCTTTTGTTCTATACCTGAACTCTCTCTCTCTCTCTCTCTCTCTCTCTCTCTCTCTCTCTCTCTCTCTCTCTCTCTCTCTCTCTCTCTCTAGTTCCTTTTGTTCTTTATCTGAATTAGTGTATATAATTGAATCCACTCATGCCTCGCAATATCCATTTGTATACTCACTATTCCTGTTGAGATGGCAGGGGCTGGGAGACTTGTTCAACTGATATCATATTTAATCTTCCTAACATAACCTCAGGATTCCCGTACGGGGATCCTAGCCATACGCAGAACCGCGTCAGATGCGTTTATGAAATCCATTTGTGTGTTTAGCTAACAATATGGTATCCTCGGTTTACACTGTTTAAGACATCGGGCCAAAGTCTTCGTTTTCCCGTCTGAGGGTGGATTAATTAGCGAAGACAAGCTTTCTTCCTTTAAATATACACGTGTAGTATTTTTAAAAACCTACAAA